>JAJNNQ010000031.1:18032500-18035000 GCA_027886175.1 Phylloscopus collybita
CACTTTACAAAGCAAGATGCTGTAAACAGACTGATGACTGTACAAATTCAGTTAATTATAAAGCTAATGAAAAATTAAAAGGGAGTTCTAATGAAAAATTTGATCAAATGTTATTCAGATTATCTTTTCAAGTAATTAAGTGGTCTGGAAAAAAAGGGTTCCCCAAGGTACATTTTAGCTTGTGATCTTTTTCACTCAGAAAAAAAAAATGAAGTTAGGGAAGAGTGAAAGTAAGTTTTCCATAAGCCATGGTCTTTCAACATGGCAAAATATAGAGTTCATTAGATCAGCATCACTTTTGTTTAATTATCAGTGTCCATTCCCTTTGGCTACTGGTCATTTTAATACTTAACTGACTTTAAATACACACTCAGAATTATTAAATATCCCCATCATTTCCATTATCATGTTTGCAGACAAACTTACCTTTCTTACTCAAAAATCATGTAGATTAATTTCCAAAAAAAAAAAATAAACAAAAAAAAACCCAACACCCACAAAAAAACCCACAAAAAAACCACCAAAAAACCCCAAACAAACAAACAAAAAACCCCCCCAAAATAAAAAACCCCTTCAAAGTAACATCATGTTGTGTCATTTGTAAAATAAACAAACAAAGCAACTATTTCCCTCTACCCCCCCACTCCCAACCATCACTGCAGTAAAATACATATTTTGGACACGGAAGGGAATATGTATAAGCAGGTTCATCCTTTCCAGGTTCTAGAAAGATGTCATGGAAATGACAATCTTTCAGAACAATCTGATAACTTAGAGGAGCTGGAACAAAAGAGAATCCAGTCTTTAAAGCCCACATTAATGAACTCATGCATCTGTGGGCCCTACACCCGTGGTAGACTAAGTACAGGCTAAACTGAATTTCCAATTACACAGAATGACAACTGAGGTAACTTTTATGACTGTGCATTACAGTGATTAAAATTCACACCTACATGGAAATTCAGGACATTCAGATACAAGAAATAGTTGTGTACAGGGGTAGAGCTTCCTTTATTCTAAACAAAACTATTCATTCTTTGGAAACTACTTCTCTTCTACTCTGCTTTCTGCCTTTCCAAATTCCTCAAGATTTGTTGCTTTAGAAGGAATGTGGCAAAATAAATTCAGCACAGCCAAATCCCATAACAGACTCCTTCACTCCTAAATGTGATGAAGGAAGGACATAAGCTTTCTCAGAATTTCACCACAGTTTCAGCAGCCATTCCCTCTTGGGATGGCAATGCATGCACAGATGTAGTGGCCTGGTGGATCTCTACCGAGCCACCAAGACAGCACTTACCAATGTGTATGAAGAAGCTTTCTAATTAGTACTGCTACAGCGGCTGCAATGCTTTGGAGGAGGAATGAAAATCTCATTATTCATTTTCATATCCTCTTTTTTAGTAAACATATTTCATTAGAGCTTTAATTCACAGACATAACAATAAAATTAAAGATTTTATGCTCAGCAAGAAAAATAGTAATTGCAAAAAAACTTCTATATTATTATTACTATTATTATGGCTTAGAATTTTAAAAATATAATATTAAATTATCATTAGAGTATGCTTGTACCATCATATGGGCTTCGTAACATGACCAAACTGAAATACTACTAAAAGCTTGAGGGACTTTCATCTGACCTAGCCCATGCTCACAGACCTCTGCCTGTCGCTGGGTTATTCAGACAGAGGCAGAATGAAGGTCCCCAGCAGACACAGCTTATCCAAGAAGTCGCAACTGCAAAGGCAAATACACTGGAAAAGCTGCCTTAAGCAGTAAAGCTCTGAGTATGTAACCCACGAGTGGGGAAAGCTGTTGATACAACAGCTGCATCCACTCTCCGTGCTCTTTGCCAGCAGAGTGTGTTACTTTGCTGTCCCAGCCAACAGCTCAATGCAGCTCCAGCCCCTGAACAGCATTTTTTTCATTCCCCAGGCTGGCCTTTTCCAAGTGTTGCCACACTCTGAATCATGCTTCATCTCTTGTTGAAGCAATTCACTTTTTGCCACTAAAATTCTATAGGAATGTTTGATTTTCTGTTTGAAAAGAGCAGGAACTGAGCAGGAAAAGGCAGAGCACTACCAATGCTGACTTCTCTGAGACATGAAAAAAGCTGCATCTAATACAGAAAGCAGATTTTCAACAAGATTTATGAAGAACACTTTCTGCTTTTATACCAATTTTTTTCTACTTGTTCCAACAATTGCTTTCCAATTACAGTGGGAACTACTTTATTCTATTAAGGAATGTTTTTACTGGAGTTTGAAACAACTCCTGAGTTCCTAAAATCCATCTCTCTGTACCAACTAGAGTTTTACTTTTTGAACCTCAGGGCAAACACACCCACAAATAACCACAGACCACAGCACCAGGTATGACAGGATCCCTGGGAGATCGGGATGCTTGCACCCTCACCCAGGTCCAGAAAAAGCCATCACAGGAAAAGCAGCTTCTGCATTTCACATGTCAGAGAGACCCCCCCTTCCCCAACAGCAGC
>JAJNNQ010000031.1:18040000-18237500 GCA_027886175.1 Phylloscopus collybita
GAAAACCAACAGATATAGATTATTATACATCGGAGGGATGACTTTTCTAACAAGGGCAGAAATCAGGAGTAATTCCTTTAAGTCAAAAGGGTTATACCACCTTCAAACGGGTGTAAGTGAAAGTGTAGGAGGCCCTACAATTTTTGGTGGCCTTGTTTTGTGACAAAGTTTATCCTTCAGATCTGAATAATACACTCTCCCTCGTGATGGAGTGCTTGAGAGAAAAATGCAGGGGGATTATAAGAACAGCCCTTTACCTGAAGTCATTTGTATTTGCAGACAGTGAAAACCCTGGTCATATCCCCAAATTTGCTTTCAATGTATTAACATCTTGATGCAGGAATTAATTTGTAACTCTTTAACTAGACAATCCCCTAAAGAAACATCCTATGAAAATCCACCTAAATACGACCTTGTACCACTTTACAGAGCACAGCCTCCAAATAGCTGGTAAAGACACCCAGATGGTGTTTGGCTATGTATTTTAGTCAGATGGTTGATTTTCCCCTTGGTAGGTTCGTAATGCTCAAGAAAACATTTTGCCCATCTATCTGCATTTGAGTAGAATACAGACTGACTAATAGATAAATAATCCATGTGAAAGTAAATAGCCTTAAAGTAAACTGCCTTCACATTCCATTGATCAGCTCAGTCAGCAAACTTTTATATATTGTCACTAATGTTCTAAATATTTTGAAGAGAAATACGCCAGAAGTACAGAGTATTTCCATTTCTGTCTCACATAAGGTCATTATGAACTCCTCCTTGAATTGATATTGATCCTTCAGCTTGCAAGAATATTCCTCCAATTTATTTTACTTTTGTTGCTATAGGAATTGTTACTGAAGGTACAAGGAAGAAAAGGAGCTGATGCAGAATGGAACCCACACATAAAAATATGACGTAAAAGCATTTGCAGTGACAGGCTGACACAGCAGATGCTCTTTTACCATTTCAGGTTCCTTAAAATTGAGCGTTATGCCAGTGGCAGGAAGCCCCAGCCAACCAACTGGACATTTCTGTGGCAGCAGCCTCCAGCTTTGTCCAACTGTAAAAGACAACAGTTTTCTACCATGGAAATGTCTAAGACCAGCAAGTATTTCATCCTGAAAACACCATTAAAACATATTTTGTCTCTCTTCTCAAAACCAATCCTACCCTTTGGAACCTGTTCAAGTTCAGGATTATGCTTCAGCCTTCCCAGACACCCTTTGATGAGAAGGCTGCTGAGAAGGGTGAAGGACCAGCAGCCTGCTAACACCTGCTCACTAGGGACAAAATGGAGAAGAAAGGAAAGCAATAAGAAGGACAGTATGTGGCAGAGGATTTAGCCAGCTCTGGCCTGAATTCCATCAAAGGAGTGGCCAGAAACCAAGCTGGAGAAAGGTTGAGGTTCCTCCTGTTAGCAGTTCCTGGCCATGCACTCACCAAATTCAACAGGCACCCTCCCAAAGCTATACTAAGGACAGCTGCTGATAAGGAAATATTTGAGTAACAATCTGGCTCTGTTTTCCTACCCTTACAGCAGCTGTGATAGGGTGAAGTTTTCCACTTCTGCTGCCCCAAAGCTGAATTGAGACCTGGAGAATGTGAGCATGTGTGTGGAACCTGCATCTTTCACACCATTTCAGTTTCTGCCTGCTTCTCACTTTGGTTAACATTTGAAAAATCCATTTCCCAGAGTGACTTTTTAAAGAGAATGACTTAAAGCTGGAAGCCAAAGGGACTGTCTGTAATTTTGTTTGCTTTTGGTTTTGCTACAAGACAAAAAGAGCAGGGAAAACAACACTCAGTGCGTAGTTTTCATTTTACAAGCTGCAAAAAAAAAATCTGTTAGGAGTTTACTTGGGAGAAAGAGTTTATCAAAACTTGTCTGAGCCTTTTAAATGAACACAGCTCAACAGCAGATATGAAAGGCAATGTCTAAGACAGAAATTGGGTCAGCGATCTGCAACAGTGTACTTGCCAGTGTGATCAGTGGGAACCTACAGCTAATGGGGACATCAAGCATCTCCCAAATATGAGGATGGTGGAATGACTGGGGTGAAGAAGCAGCCTGTGACGTTTTGGGGAAGCAGAAAGACTGGGTCATAACAAGGATCATAGACTGTAATTGCTGTTGAAAAGAAAAAGAAAAAAAAAGAAGAAAAGCAGGTGATGTACTTAAGTCTTACTTTCTATATCCTTAATGAAAGGCACTGTTTTTAAAATGGTACTTTTATGCTTAAAACATAAAGTTTTAGATAGACAAAATGTTTGCCAGGAATCCATCTTAAATTAGATTTTGGTTTATTTGCTCTGTTTTTAGCATGTTCTATCTAAATATATATATATATATTTTAAAAGAAAAATAAAGAAAAGTAATAATCAAGAGTCATAAATTTCCAGCAATATCACAAAATCCCTCATTAGCTTTCTGAACGCTCAATGTCTCCATTGATTTAACAAAACGGACAAGGTCTGTACAATTTTTGAGAAGACAAAACATGACCTAGTAACAGATTGGTATCTCTCTTCTTGGGGCTTTTCAGTGCATTTATTTAATGGTCTTGACGTACATTACTTAAGAGAAACATTAAATGCCAGTGCTTTGCAACAGTTTTGTTACTGTTTCCTTAAAGTAAACAAACAAAAAATACATTCAAAAAGCAAGGCTGTTTTGTTCATGTGATGGCAGAGGCTTTGGGCAGCTGCAACACGCACTGCTCTTGCTCAGAGACATTACCCAACATCAGTCAGCTGTCACCAAAAGAGTTGCACAGAAAGCATTAAAGGATAAAAAGAAGGGGGGGCTGGGGTGGGGGAGAACTGAGCAAAATGCCACACATGCCAGCTAGTCTTTCCAGAAGGAAGACACCAGAATATGTATATTTGGGGGAGGAAAAAGGAGGGGGGAAAGAGCACTAACACAGAGAAAAACTTGACTTCAGGGGAAAAAGCAGCAGCTCTCTGAAACTTGTTTAGCAGGTTTGCATTCCTAATGTAATCTGACTTGTGTTGGTGGTGGTTTTTGCCCTATTCCTTACTTTGCTTTCCAAGAGAAACGTAACAAAACCGAGGTAGAAATAATGGTGGGCACACTCCAGCCTGAAAGATTTCTAATGGATGCTAAATGAAGATTGCATTAAGGACAATGAAGCCATACGTACACAACAAAAACTCAACTTTACAGTTTGGGAAGGGAAGTAAATGTACTTTGAGGGTTCAGTTTTGCTTTGTTATTTGTACTGTTTGGTCACAGTCCACTGCACTGCTATAAACAGCTCTGCAACCCATAGCTCTGCCAGCGACCTACACTGATTCCACTCCCTACAGCTTCACCAAAATAGCCTCAAAACTATGACTAGAGCCATGCAACAAAGGCCAGCCGTCACAGCTTAAGGTAATTTGCCTCTCGGAATCCTACCAAATCTTACATTTGACTGTTTTAGATGCTAACACAAACCGATTAAGTGGCTCTTTCATTCATCTATGCACCTTCTAAAGACTGTATCACCTTATTATCAAGGAGCAATATGCTGAAAACTCTTACAGTTTACTAACAAGAAAAATCATTTTGCTCTGGTTTAATGTGAGAAATTGGCAAAAGAACCATTTCTGAACACTGGGAAATGCTTCTGTTTCTATTTTTAAAAACTGTAAAGCTTCAGTCATATCACACTTTAGTTTTTTCCTGGATACATTCAAAGTAATTTTCCTTGCCATATTCCAATTGTTGAGGTAAACATACATATTTAATATAAAGTAACATTGAAGCCTAGCCTATAACTCTCAGCAGTACATAGTGCTTTCAACACATTCCTTTGAGGTACTGTACAAATCACAATCACTTTCCTGAGTTTTTGCAGACAGAACATTAAAAGAAATGAACTGCAGAAATTAAGGTCCAGATTACCATTACCCTGTTTTACCTGTTCTTAGTTTAACACCACAGAACAGACAGGATTGAGGAATACTGTTGCTCTTAGATTAGCAAAAAATCTGGCTCTCTGTCGCAACACAACCGTTCATCTCTTTAGTCCAATAATGTTTGAAGTTAAAGCTCTTTTTATTAGCACATGCCACCAATGTAATTGTGAGGCAAACAAAAAATAAAGCACCACTTCAGGCACTTGACAGCAACTAAATCTCAAGAACAGCAGAATGGAATCAACACACAGGGTTCATGTCCTTCTGAAATCAACCCACTTGCACCTTGCTCCTTGGTGAGTATTGTCTAGCTTGAACAGAACTGAGCATCAACATGCGCTTTCTGTCATGTGTGGCTTTTTCAGATCAGCAGCTCTTGTTTGATGCACTTTTCCTTCAAGTATACCCTGGCTCTTTAGAGGCAAGGTAAATCGTAGTCTTCCCAGTACCCTTTGCAATTTTAACACTACTGAAAAGGGTTCTCTACCCCTATGTAGCAGATTCTGTGTGTGCCAACATTCATTACACTTTTTTTTAAGTAGCATCACTGACTGCAACCAAACATTTTGTTCCATTCAACGTATGTATCAAGCTCTTTTTGAGATATGCTAGGCTGTATCTTGCAGAAAGCATTTTCAAAGTCTTGATATGTAACTGGCCTCAACTGGCTGGGCATAATGGCTGAAAGGTCTGTGGCTGGCATGGCATGGAGTGGGCCCACCACGGCTTCCTGACACAAGTGAGCCACATCTAGTCCAGAAAAGCCTTCTGTGCGCTGGACAAGCAGTGCAACCTCCTTGTCATTGAGACAGTAATTGTGCTGTGAGAGCAGTTGTACTATTATCTGGTGTCTCGCTGTGCTGTCAGGAAGTGGGATTAAAAGTCGTTTCATGAAGTACCTTCGAAGAGATTCATCAATTTCTTCTGGTTTACTCGTGGCGCAAATTACTACTATTTGGTCCTCAGCAGAAGTCAGTACAGTGTCCAGCTGCATAAGGAACTCGGTTCTCATCCGACTTACTGGACTATGTTCTTCACTCACTTGAGAGGAAAGGAGCATGTCAATGTCACTAACAAAAATCACCGAGGGTTGGCGACACCTTGCCACGAGGAAGGAGGCATGGACAATTTTTTCTCCTTCCCCTAACCACTTCGTGACAAGGCCAGAGCCACTGATTTTGAAAAACGTGGCCCCCAGCTGACTAGCTATACATCTGCCCATTAATGTTTTGCCTGTTCCCCGAGGTCCAAATAAAAGGATGCTCCGAGGTAGAGCAGTCAGTCCATTGAATGCATCTGACCTCAATACTGGCCATAAAACCTCCTCCTTAATGACGGCCTTTACTAGATCTAGGCCAGCAATGTCGCTCCAGTCCACAGGAGGTCCTTGGTTGATAATCTCATTGGTAACAAGGTCAATGAGGTGTGTGTCAGTATTCTTCAGTTGCTCGTCCACAGAGTGGTTGGATGAGGTAGCTGCACGAAGTCCCGGGCCTTGCATTGGGTGAGGGAGGAGCTGCCTGTGCTCGTCACCGTGCTCATTCATTACTGGGGAGCTATACTTCCCAAACGAGTCACTCGATCTCGAACCCAGTGAGTTTTTAGTAGTACTATAGGATGGGGGTGTTAGAGCCCTACTGGACTGGCTACTGAATTTCCTTTGCTGTTCAGAGGACATTAGCTGCTTTGTTGGCTTAAATGCTAAGGATGATGTTTCAGCACTTCTGTCAAAACCATTCCCTCTGTTTGCATTTGAAATGCTGTTGTCTGGCATTCGATACATTGGACTCTGTGTAGATCTCTGTTGGCCATAGCTGTAATTTCCATAACTGGAGTCCATTTCTCCTTGCCCTGCCATGTAGAAAGCTTTCCTTTTGAGAGAGCTGGCTGAACTGTTTGTCAGGGCAGACGGCGCGATTGGCGTCAGACCGTGGCCCTGGTAGGAGTAGCTGGGGACAGTGGTTGGGGGCAGAGGGGTTGGAGCAGGGATTCCTGAAGGCAGGTAAGCTGAGGGTGGCGGGGCACCCCCAGGGCTGTACCCAGGGCCAACAGCGGTTTGAGGAGGGTAACTGGCAGAAGGGTAGCTGTAACTGGAGAGATTGGAGGTCCCGTTGTAGCCAGGGACAAGGGCTGGTGGTGGCGGTGGTGGTGGGGGCTGTAGAAGTCCCGAGCTGTGCAGGGGGGATGGATGAGGGGATGGAAGTGCAGGTGCTGGCTGGCCGCTGTAACTGGTATGCAAATATGAGCCGTTGTATCCTGTGGCATATTCCTGAGATGGGAGCCCTGAATGAAGACTGGGAACAGTGTGACTTCCACAGGTGCTGCTGGAGTAACTGGGTTCAGCCAGGTTACTGGCCACCCCAGGAGAGCTCCCGATGCTGGCTGAGACATCTGCGGGAGGGAGGGCTGCACTTACCCCAGCTTTGCTGGCAGTGATGACATCTGGGACACAGTTCATGGGATACACGCTCTCCGAGTTCAAGGATGGTTGCCAAGGCTCACTTTCATTCTTCCGACCATTCACCAGCCCCGAGGGAGCTTCAGAGTAATTGCTGAGAATGGGTCGCTCAGCCGGGCCTTCCAAAATCCCGGAGTATTTTTCTGCATACTTTTTCAGAAGGTTGGAGGCGGTCAGAGCCGAGATGTCGTCGTTGGCCCAGGCGTACTGGTAGGTGCGCTGCAGGTGCCCCCGGTAGGCTTCCACCTTGTGGGCTGGGGACCGGGTGGTTGAAGTGATATCGAAGTGCTGTTCTGGCCACTGGGCATGCTCCGGCGTCCACTGCATCTTCAAGCCTAGGGCAGTAAGAAACAACAAAGTTAACAGTGACCTCAGCTTTTTCCTTATGTTTTTAAATAAATTCTCAAACACAGAGTCTGTGAACTTCCTCAGCTCTCTGAAACACCGAACTTAACACCACAAGTCCTTAAGGAAAGAAAAGGTAATGCCCTTAAGAAGCTGTATGGTTGGTTTGTTACAGGCACAAACACACATAGACAAATTTTTTGCCAATTCAGTAGGGGGTCAATTTTTTGTTTAAAAATTACAGGTAATGCTATAGTTCTCAAAGTAATTAAATAAAATTCAGTCTATTTTAAATACTCAGAGTGGAGATTTACTGTAAACATACAAGGCATCCAACTGCTCTGTCCTCTTTCATCACTGTTTCAGTTTTATATTTTAACCAATATAAAAATATGAGACACAGATGACAGATCACATCTAGGATACCTCTCTTATTTGGTACTGAACACCTAGTTAGCAGAGTATAATGCACCCTGCACAGAACAATATGACACAGACATAGCAGGTCATTCCATAATCCAACTCTCATCTAAAGTGGTCCACGACAGTTTCAAATCTGCTTCGTGGAGTGCAGCAAAGCAATCTCCCAGGCAGCGCTCTGTCGCTTTCATCACACAAAGCCTACAACTCGGTATGAATTACAACTGGCTCCTTTCTGCCTCTCAGTTCTGTTGTTGAGGGTCTGGAAAAAAAAAACAAGCATGACTTGTCTGTCGGTCTCCTTGCTTGCTTTCTCTTCCCCCCCTCTGCTTCACAGCCTCCAGGGTACAAAGAAAGAGGGTTCAAGAAAAAAAAATAAAGGAAAAAAAAAAAGAAAAAGGATGAAGAAAAGGAAAAAGAAATGAAGCCAAGTCCCTAAAAGTTCTGTGGCTTCCACAGCTGGCTATAAAAAAACCCCAAAACAAAAAATACAAAACCAAAACCAAATCTATCATTAAAAAAAAAAAAAAAAAGAAAAAAGAAAAAATGCAAATGTCATTTTAAAGCAATTAATCTTTAATAATGTGATGTGAATTATCCCTCCTCTTCGTAATGCACTACAATAGGTAAGAGCAATTTACAAGCGTTAAGATAACCCCCTCCCAACTTGTACCTGTGCATGGTAGACACATTGCTGGGTTTTGTACAGCTGTATCAAATAGACCTCCTTAATCTCTCTCGTATTACCAAAAGTGATTTTTGCAAACAGTCTTGTGCCCTCTGGCACAGATTCCCTGATAAGGAGGAGGCCTAGTCGAAATGAAGCATCTGTGGCACTAGCTCCCCTCTGAATTACTGCAGTCTATTTTGACAGCTTCTACCCCCTCCTGTTTCTCTCCCCAACCCCTTTAGCTCTTCATTGCCTGACTCTGGCATCTGACATGGCCAGCTTAGCCTCGCTGAGCTAAACCTAACACAGCACACAGTTTGGTAACAGAATGGCATGTTTATTCCCTTCTGACTCCCTCTTCCTTGTTTGCAAAACCACTGCACCAGACACTGGAAGTTAATTAGCAGGATGATGCTGTGCTAATTGTGTTAATTTACAAGGTTTTAGTCAAAGAGAATCATGCCAGGGCTGGCACTGCTGTCATGCTTCCGACTTAATGATTAAGAAATACTGAAAACAAGGTGGGAAGGATTGCAGTAATTACACAATAAATGAATAAAGCAACAGATTCATTTGCAATTATATTTTATTGTGGTTGCACTCATTTGCCTTTGGATTCTTTTTTTTTCTTTTTTGGATTCATGTATTTGCAAATCACCAAATCATTTAAATTTAGGCTGAAAATGGCAAAGTACCTCTAATTGAGCCTTATATTTTATTAGGACAGCTATTGCAAATCTCACTCCCCCTGAGCATGCCATTGATTACTTGTGGATTTTTTCCTTCCTGAGCATTCTCTTTCTCTCTCATTTTTCAAACACTTTGACAGCTTGATAAAAATGTCTGTTAACAATTACACAGTTATCGTAGAAAAGTTAATTCAGAAAAGTGCTTTTGACAAAAGCAGCTTTGAGACTGAGGTTTTGTCAGATTTATTTCTATCACTTAGCATTAATACAATATTTTTTGCTAATTGTTTCTGATGTTTCAACCATTACCTTTCAGAGGGAGTAAGTATATCATGAAATTGGGATAAATGATAGAAATCGTGTATTTAAATAATTGCATTTAAAAAATGCAATTTTAATGAGAAACTATCAGAAATTTCCAGAAATCACACTTTGTTAAATTCTGCCAGGAATCTTAAGAACAAATCACCCAGAGCCAATTGCCAGTAATCAGTATCTGAAATTATTCTAATGTCATGAGAAATACCACAAGATTTTTTAAAAGCCAAAAATATTAATGTTCCTGTAATGTAGAACTGCGTGATGGCATACAAGTTCACTGCCCCATTTAAAAAAAATAAATTAAAAAAGAACTCAAACAAAATCAACAAACAAATAAAACCCATGTTCTGCAATGTTTTGCTTATAAGGTTACCAAAACACTGAAAGCTTCTGTTACAGATATGCAGAAAAACTTGAGTAGGTTGATGTTTCACTAGATACTAATGAACAGATGCCATGGGAAAGACTCTTCGCAAAGAAAGCACTAAAGCAGCAGTGAAACTTTGGAAAAAGAAGGCAAAAGGGACATGGATGGAGCAGAGAAGCTGATAGGGCTGTATTTGTACTGTAGTTAATGAATATGCTTTTGGCACATTGTTTTTAACTGCTTCTAAAAGAAAGCCTATTCGATTTAAAGAGATAAAAGAATGCACTGGGTCAGAGCTCAACAACATCACACACTACCTACTCTAAGTTTTTCAAAATACCTTTCACAAATACTTTAAAAATTTCATCAGTTGGTCTTTTTATTTAGAATGGATCAAATGTTTTTAAAATAAAATAATTAAATTTATAGTCACAGTGGGGAGATGTATTTCACTTGTACAAAAATTCAGTTCTTTGAATTTTATTCGTCTAGATTAATTTCTTTTCCTTATTATGAGGCTGCAAAAGAATGTCAGAAAATTTAAATTATCCATTATTAGAGGAGGGAAAAATCACATCATCGGCATTCTTTATTTAGAATAATTGCTAGATAGACCAGTAGTTTCACACTGTCATGCTATCTTTGGATATGCTCACTGAACAATAATTGAAAGTTTATTTATTGATGCATATTAAATACCAGTGCATTTAACAAAGGCTGTAAAGGCAGAATTAGGCTTTGATTAGATAAGCTTAAGAGAACAGGACTGCTCTCATCCCATGAAACATGAGCATTTATTCCAGCACATCGCAATCATTAGTGTTATTTGGAAGCATAGGTTAATAGTTAACCATAAGCATATTTTTTGCATTAGTAAGCAGTGAAGAAATCTGAATTTACATGAAGTCTACTGGAATGGTCTGGACTGGGGGGCACAAAGAGCCATTTCCTCAATTTGATATTAATTGAAAAAGCAAAAAACTTTCACTAGGTTTGACTCTATTTGATAATAGTTCACAAATTGTTTGACAAAAGTCAAATGTCTGATTTGGGAGGAAAAAAAGAAGTAACAGCAGCTGTTGTGCTTTTTAATTATGCAAACATTTCCCTTCCCTCTGCCCATCCTCAGCCCCAAATTGCTAAATGTTTGTAGCCACTTCCTCTCCATATTTCAAACTGTATTTTATTAATTACCTTTTTGTTTGAGCTGATACATATTTCTGCATTTCTTTTGTTAGGAATCCAAATGCTGATATAAACACCTAAATTCAGGTAAATCAGGGCATATATAGAAGTTGCATTTTTTATTCTAGTGTAATGTAAACTCTGACACAAACCACAGTTCTGCAAATAGTGTATTTGCTTAATAACGTTCTGAAAATCCAGAAGCAACACAAGACTGAATGTATTTTTTAAAAAAATAATCTTTGCTAACTTAGGAATCCTCTGAACTATCGACATTTTGAACTGTGTAAAGTGTGCTGGTATGGGCTGTAAAAGGCAAAAGGAAAGGATTCTGTTCTTTAAGTACAGGTATGTACTTATCAGAGAATTGCTTTTAAGATAAATTTAATACATTATATAGAGAAGCAGTGTAGGCTATTTTAGCAGTATCTATTTTTCCTTGTCCTGCCAGCCTTGCTATACATCCCTGCTCCGTAATTCTTACAGCTGGATCTATCCGGATTACATTTAAAGTAATTATAGTCAACAATTTCATTACGGAATTACTTCAAACTAAGTGTTTGACCATATTTCCGCTTCTAATATTGTGCACTTGGCCTGAAAATGGAAAATTTAATACACAATACTTCACTATTATATGTTGCACATATAATAATTCCATATGGCCAAAAGCTACTTACGTATTCAGATATATAAATTCAAATTAAAAACAAACAAACAAAAACAAACAAAGACAAAAAAAATGCCAGAGTTATGAAAAACTAACATTGCTATCTGAATGCAAAAAGGAATAAGCAACATCCTACACATCCTCACTGTCCAATGGGGCCTGATCCTGCTGGGAGCTAAGATGAGTTTGTGCATACAAAGAACCCCCCAGTGCTGGTGCCCTCAGTACCAGGTCAAAACTTCTCATCCCCTTACAGGATTATATCTGTCAAAAAAGATAAATAACTAGCCTTTGCTTTCAATTTAAATACAGGGCTTCTGTTGAAAACAGGCATGGAAACGGGGTCCAGAAATAGGACCACACTGGGTAAAACCACCACAAAGAGTTAGAATGTCCCAACTCACCAACTTGCCTAGCAACCATGTGTTATAGAGAAAGAATACTGGATTTTAGTAAACCTTTCATCTATTCACACCTCAAATAAAATAATCAAACTAAAATTAAATCATATGCAGCTACGGATTTCTGAAGATACTGGAAGAGATTCCACTGCACTTCTACAGATGCTAGTGAAAAAAACCTAAATGTCCCAGAGCTGCTGTGCACAAGGCACTAGAAGCAGGGCAGTACACCAACCTTCCCAACCAGCTAACAAAGTTTCAGTTTGGATCAGGGGCCTTCCTCAACTGTTCCTTCAACATTCCTGAGGCAAAAGAAAACAATTCTTCTCTTCTTGTGGTCTCTCTTTTCCTGCCCCATTCACCCCTGCAGTGCATAGGTCCTACCTAGCACAAATCTACAGCTTCCTTTTGCATCAGGAGCTCAAGCAGGTCCTTAACTTTAGGCCTGTTGTTAAATATGATCTGAGGAACTGCCTAACGCACTGCTGAAAAGGGCTGCACTGCAGCAGGGGTGAAAGCAAATGGATGCTTCTGCTAAGTGTCCATAGCAGATGGGCAGGAGCACACTGCTGCAAGGTAGGAAGCAACTCCAAAGCCATAGCTCCAAGTACCACCAACCATTTTCCCTCTAGACTTGAAAGTGCATGTGAACTTCATCACTTTGGATTGCTTACATATTTAGCCTAGGACCCCAAAAACTCTCCCTGCCCACTGAACTACTACCCTCAGCCCTGTCCCCAGTTATTCAAGAAAGTGAGTATTTACACAACAGACCATAATGATTTTAGTCAAGGGTTTGCTTCTTGTGGACGTGCAGAGATTGGCTCTGCCAAAAAAGCTGCTGACTTGAATAGATGCTTCATTGGCAATGTGCCAGTATACCTCAAACCCCCTACTTCAGTGGGGCTGAAGGTGTTAGTACTTGGAGCACCAGGCCACAAAGTCACATTTTAAAGTCCTTCTCAAGTATGGGGCAGAGCTGAATAAATGAGTCATGCTGTAACCGCTGTTCAAGATGTAGGACACACAGCTCCCTGGATTTGTACTAAATCTGATAATATTTTATAAGACTGTATACTGTCATATGTCCCGTAATAATAAAAATTAATTCAAGATAAAACAGTTCTTTTACACTGAATTTTTTATTAATAAGCATAATTTCAGCTGTTTGAAGATAGTGCAACTGATCTCTCTTAATTGGAAACAGGAGGGATTTTGAAGAGTGGATTGAGCTAATTACGTTTTGCAGGAGAAAAAAAAAAAAGGAAAGAAAATGATTCCCACATTTATTTTCTAATTACTCAGTGAAGACCTCTGCTCTAGTCCATGAGGAACTCCTTTGACGTCAAAGGACTCGGTGGGAGGATGAGCCTCCAACTGAGATGCCCAGCTGTACAGTCCCAACTTTGTAAGCTTTTTTTCAGTAAGTGGCAGCTACAAACTCACAAAAACAGGCCTGAAATGCTCTCAGCATTTTCTTGGTAAGGGTCTGGTCTTTCTCTAAGTATATATGCGTGCCCCACACATCAGTGGGAGCAAGCTGTTGGTAGGGTATTTACAATATGATTTCTATCTAGCAAGGATAGTGAAAGCGTTTCAATCTTTAAAACAAAACACTTAAATCACGAGTAATACTAGGATCACATATATGTCAGCAGCACTTAAAGATGAAAGCAGTAAGAAAAATGCAACATATTTTATGCAAGCCTGGAATGGCTAAAAACAAAATTATGAACTTAAAAACGAGTTCCAAACTGATACACCCCAATTACGTAACTTAAATACTGTCAAATGATTATTCTTTTAACATCACACTTTCACACCTTACAACAGCAAATTGCAATACATCTACAGCAAATGAGTTCTCTTCCCACAAGCCCCCTCCCTGCCATTTACGTAAAGCAGCCTTTGATAGTTACAAAGACATTTCTGGCTGAACAGCCTTTAGAAGATCCATTAGCTTCAAAGGCCTTAAGAAACAGAAATAAGGAGAAATAATAGTGAAGCAAGCGAAGGGAAACTATGTCCAGAGATGACACTGGCATATTTTGCCAGAAGAAGCAGACTGGCTCCGGAGGCCAGCCTCGCAGCAGCCCGCAGACACGGCTGGTAGGGGCTGGAGCTATTACTGAGGCACTCCTGGGACCTCCCAGTCCGCTGCCCACCTCAGAGGTGTTGGTTTCTCTGCAGCAGCAGCCCCTGACACAAAAACATCCTCCCCGTGTAATCACATTGATGCACAATCACCGTGCACCATAATGCACACGTGTGTTGGAACCTATCTGTGTAAGAGGATTGGTCATATTTGTGATTAAATGCACTTTGTCTTTGAAATATTCTGTCAGTTTGCCCTCACCATACTAATTTTCTCATAACACTTTTCTAAACCAACTAGAAAACACACTAATGAAAACAATAATTGAATTTTCTTTTCCTCTATTATGATGCTTCCTCTTGCCAGGACTTACATTTTTAAGCTGTTTTTGTCAAGTAGCTGTGAACCGTACCATGTCTTTAAAGGACCTAGCATGCTTTGTCAGTGCCAAATTAATAAAATCATACTAATTTCTGAGAGAATACTCAGAAAAACAATAGCTGTAAACAAATGTAAGCATAACTTACATGAAAAAAATTACTTTTTGCAGTCCACTGAACACACACTTACAGCTATAATGTATTTTTAAAAGATTTAATATACCACATAATCTGCAATTTATGCCCATATAAACATGAAAATCAATACAACTGCTGTAGGATATCTAATGCTTCTGAGAATTAGAATATTCACATGATAAAATATAATAATGAACGAATACAGAGTTTGTCCACTTAGCACAATATTAATGCGTATTTGAAAGTGCAAAATATTTTAGACCTGGAGTATGATTCAGCTCCCACTGAAGTGCTTATTTCAAGAGTCAAATAAACCCAACTGAAGCTTTTAGAAGTGCAGCAAAACGCATACTCTCTTTTTAGGCAACAAAATAGCAGAAGTAGCCTTTTATTTGGTTTTTCTTCAAGAAGTAGAGTTTGAAGCACATTTACCTTGAAAGAGCATAACACAAATCCTTAAAAGCAGAGCAGACAAAATACCTTCATGCTTTATCGTGTTTCTCACGTAATCAGCTGAAGCAGGTGAAACACAAAACCCTGAACTTGTTTTTTAGCAAGTAAGTGAGAGGCAAAAGGAATAAATTTTCAGCACTAGGGAGCCTGCCATGGAACATTTGGATCTTGACCTAAAAGCTTCTAGGAAAAAAACCCTTTAATATCTGAAAATTATAATTTTCAAATATTGGATGCTATTATTTTTCCATTTCTGTTGCTAATCATGTTTCAGCAAATGGTTTCCTTTTACTCTTTTCATTCACACTTAGAATTATTGCTTTGGTTCCTTGCCACTAATAAAGCTTTTTTAAAACCCTTTTTTCATGTACCGTAAATCCATTAAGACAATTTCCTTCTTAAGCTCACTTCCTTTTGCCAAATAAAGATCATCAGGACATACCACACGTGTCCAAAGGGACAGCAGAGCTAATGAATATGTATGTTTTATGTCACAACAGAGCACTCCCCTTGTTCTGCAGTATCGACCTTCTCTTATGTGAGTAAATAACAGGTGAGCACTTGTGCATGAGGATAAATGGGGTTAAAACTGCCATACAGGGACATACTTTATTTGAACAAAGTGGGTGCACAATAAATACAGATTTAACTGATGCTGAGTTATTTTTATATCATGTTGTTCCAAAATGTTAGAAAATCACCTTGCTTTAAAACATAAGACCGAGTTAGACAGCAAGCGTTATTTAAAATATATTTCCCTTCAATTAAGAGCAGCAACACTCTGTATAAATTCCACTATAATTTAATGTTAGCATATTTTTTCACTCATATTTTAAAAAGGTAGGTATGCATTCCACAGCTTTATATATAGCAACAAAAGGTTAATTCCAGAGATTCATCTAGGCAGCTCTATTTGCTTTAAAAATATGAAGATAAAGCTCAATTTCAATAAGTTTCAAATAATTGTAGTCAGGTTTGACCCATTACATTCAAAAAGCAAATTTATATGGGCCAGTAGCAAAATGCTCCAGCTTGGAACCAGGAATACTACTTTCCTTTTAAAGCACTTTTTTAAAAACCTTTCTTTGTAGGATAGGTATGAACAGTTGCTTTACTCAGATTAGAGTACCTCTGCTAATTAGCTAAATGAGAACAAATACTGATTAAATGTATATATAGAAGTAATCTGATACTCAAGGAAAAAAAAAATCCTTAACATGTGTCCACAGTATACAAAGCTTTCACAAAAATTGTTTATGTTATTTATGCTTTTTGGCAATCTGCACATTAATTTTTAATGAAATAGTAAAGAGATGTTGCGTCTCACACTTCAGTAAAAATATTCTATAGCCAGGACTGGTTGACATAGTGCATTAATTCAGTGTCCTTCACTCCTGGGACCTGTGTATAATTTAGTCCAGCCTGAAGAAAATAACTTTGATCTGAAGGCTGTGGAAAAAGCTACATATGAAATGAGTTTTGGTGGGTTTAGTGTTGTTTCTTATATACAAGACGACATATGAAGATAAACTGCTTTAGAATGCTCCTGACATGGCCCAGGATTAAGAGCAGGGAGCTCTTAGCAAAGCTCATCCACTCTCTCCCTTTTTCCCACCGTACCAGACACACACCACACACATTTTTCTCTACTATACGCATCAGAGCAGCTACTGCTGGCACACACTTGCCTTTCCAAAGAGAATATCCTGCAGAAGGATTGTATTATCAACCTGTACACTGATTTGGTGTCTCCATTAAAGACCCAAACAAACAACAATGTCTATACTACAATATGGGAGATCACGTTGTTTTAAGAAGGGATGATGTTACCACATGGAACCTGAGATTTCCTCCCCAGGGTAAGGAACACCTAAGCTAAGTCATCAGAACTGTACTAATCACGCTCTTAGGGAAAAAAGAGCTCTGGCACAGCTCCTTCCCCGGCTCGGCTGTGCGAGCAGCTGACCCTTCCTTTCCTTCCTGCTCCCCCCAAAGCAGAGAAACAAGATTAAAAGCAGAAGCACAACCAAAGAACTGTCATCCTAGAAAAACTAAGCTGAGATAAATCTTTCCCCCACTTAAACCTTTCAATTACTGTATTTCACAAATTCCAAAGATTCTTTCTTGCTCACTCAATAAAATGTATCTGAATTAGCTACTGGAAAATGGAATATAGCCAATTTTTTGCATGCTCTTGGTTTGGGACTTACTGTATTATTTCCTGAACATTTGAAAGGAACTATATAGATTGTTCAGTTGGCTTGACAAATTATCTGGGGGACGGGGAGAGGAGGAACTGGGAATTTTTTATAGACAAATATAGAAATATCTCTCTCTCTCTCCTTCTCTCTCTCTCTCCATTTATATATTTTAGACACACAGGCACCAAGGCACCAGAGAGAGAATGTCTCAACTGAGAAATTGAACTCTGTGTATGCTGATTTTTTTTTCCATATTCCTGGAGACAGTGGTAAAGAAGAGATTAACTCATCATATTAGATATTGGTTCTCCTTCCTCAAAAAAACAAAAACAAAAACAAACAAACAAACATACAAAAAGTAAAGTTCATCCTGCAACAGGAAAAAAGTTAAGCCATGTCCTAGGACACAGAGTATGTCATTGAGAGGGTGCACAGGCAGAAAAAGAGGGCAAAAAAAAGTAACATACTGGTTTTAAAAACAGAAAGAAATCACAGAGCCCGGCTGATAAAATGTCACATTCCTTTGGAGCTATCACACAAATTTAGCCATTTCTGTAAACAGCCTTCAAGATACAACAAAAATCTAAACCATGCAATGATTGTGTCAACAACTAGCTGAGTACTGTCGATACCTTAAATAACAATAATCTGTGTTATTTTTCTGTAATTTTGTCCATAGTCTTATTGCATATGTAGTCACCTAATGATGAAATACTTTTAAAATTTGCTTCAGGGTACAAAAGTCAAGCTCCACTGATTAGCATCTCAAAGCGCACTACAGGCACACATTTGTATAGCAGAATAATAGCACTTGTGTTTGTATGCAGCTAAAAAAAACCCCCAACTCCCCCCACCCCCCGCCTCCCCACTATTTTACTTGATGTTTGGTGATGCACACTGATGAAAGTCCTCTCACAAAATATATACAAAATATAATATTTAACTGTAAGGATTTCAAAAACAAGGTAGAAAGACAACATCACAAAAAGGAGCCAAAAATGGGGTTTGGGGCCAATACAAGATACTTAGACCCCAGGTTCACGGGCTTGATTCTTCTGTCACTTGTCTGATTTGAAGTCAGAAGAACTACTGAAGTTTACAATTTATTGCAAAGGAGATAAATGTGCCACATTAAAATGTGTTAATTACACAAATTATATTTTATTCACCAGAGTTTGGGGGGTGTGTTTAATAAAAACTCATTACAGAAAATATTTCATTAAAATCTTGATAGAGAGTTCTGATATTCACTGCACTAGCTCAGTTTCTGATTAATTTCCTATGTCTAATTAGGTGGCATTCAAACTTTATTGAATGTGAGCCTTCCTAAAATTCACCGTAAACTGACTGGGCAGTGTCTGATTTCGGCCACATTCTGAGACAGTAGTCCAACAAATTGCTTTCAGCAGCCCTGCATTCTTCCCAGTGTGTCCCCCTTCTGCCATTTCTCCAGGCATACTTTATTACAAGGTATTAGTTAGAAAACTCCCCATCTAATTTTGTATTAAATAATAGAAAAGTGCACCCACATGGATTTAGTATTAAAAATGTTATACACTATCAACAGGAACATTAGAAACTTACTAAGTATTCAGCAATTATAAGCTTAAATTATTTTTTCTATTAACACTTCTCTTTTTATCCAGAATGTGTAAGTAGCATACAGGAATGACTTAAAGAGTGCTTAGCACTAATATAATTAAACACACTTAGCATTAAGTTCACAAACAAATAGATACTCATTAAAGTATCTGATATCAGTAGTAAACACTTCTTGAAAGTTGTTTTTACTCCAGAAAAATAATTTTTAAAATTAAAACAAAGACCAGATTGAATTATGAGGTACTGTGAACGCTGTGAGAGTTTTGTGATTGCATGTAAAAGATTTACAGATCTGTAAAAGATTTACAGATAACAATTGAAAGGTGCAGTACACTAATCGGAGGAATGCATAACCTCTGCAAAGCAGGTAGGAGTGAATCATTTTAATTTTCTCTCTTCTTACAGTTTTATACTATTACACAAGGGAAGCAGAGGAAACCTAAATATGACCCTATTTAGATATACTAACTGAAAAGCCTTTGTAGAATTTTTAAGCAAACAGAATTGTGCTTCCAACGCTGCCCATCTAGTTTTCCAATGTGTTAAATTGGATGGCTACTTGGACAGCTCTCTATTCATTACTGAACTGTGGAAAGGAAACACAGAGGTGGCATTTTCCTTTTAAACCATCTAATGCCTTGTAGCCAGATTCCAAAGCATCAAGGAGAGATTTCTTTTTTTTTCCCCTTTTTTTCTTTCTTTTTTTTTTTTTTTCTAGACAAGCTGTCGTAATTGAAATGAAGTCTAATCAGACTCATTACTGTTTTCAGCAATTTGCACCACCAAAGATGCTTATTAGGTAACAGTGTTTAATAAACCACTCTTTAGAAAACTACCAGTAATGAGCTCTTAACAGCCAATCTTTAGCGTGAATGTAATGTGAAAAGTGTTCCTAGCACTGAATAGATTTTCACATTTAGTAGTGTCATAATTAAGCTCAAGGAATTGGTAGCTGTGATGATAGATATTTACTGCAATATAGACTTCCCTCCCCGTGAAAATATATTTGAAAATACTTGGGGTTCAATATTTCCAGAGGAAATTTTAAAACTGCTTAAAATACTGTGCAAGGCTGGATTAGGTCTAAAAATGATACTTAATCAGAGTATTTATGGAATGCACAGAGTACTGCGAGTCTGGTATCAACTACAAAGCGTGCATAAAGTTAATTCCACCTAGCTTTGACTGCTCTTCCATCTCTTAAGAATTCCAGTCATTAATATACAAACAATAAATGTTGTTGTCACCAGCTGAATAATAATGAACAAAACCGGCCAATAACAGGAGACACTTGAAAAAACACTTGTCAGTTCTCCTTCCACAGTAACAGCTGTAAATGCTTGAGAAAAAACAGCAAATTTCTTGGTTTCAAAATAAAATTACATATATCTAATAAATGTATATATATTTACACACACATACATATATAGCTAATGCTGTTTCTCCTACATGTTTCACATACTATCAAGTCCTAATACCTACTTAGTACCAAAACCCCCCAAATTCTTAATGTAAAGAACACCACAAGTCTGAATTGACATATATTATTCATAAAAGACAGCCACCCATAAAAGCTAGGTTTTCATCGATAGAAGGTTCAATTTAACTAAACGCACACCTTGTCACACTAGTCGCATCAATACTATTACCTAACAAATGCTGAAAGTGGCAAAAAAGAAAATAAAGTGCATGTATAAACTCTAGCTAATTAAATATCCAGAGTGAATCTTGAGGAATAGCTTCTGTTCTCTCATACGATTGATTTCAGTTTGACATAATATTTAAAGTTATCAATAAGAAATGACCGAGACAACCTTTTTCTCTCCCCCTAGGAGAAATACACAGGGATGCAAATGTTGTTTTGCTTACTTGAGATTCTGCTGGACAAGGTTTGTGCTGGCTGCCAAGACTTTGGAAAGAAGTGGTAAACATGAGTAATGAATAATGAAACCACCAACAAAATGATGAAGACCAGTTCTCTTGGACCAAGATTTTTATATTGGAATTCCACATTAAGATGTTAAGAAGAGTTCCTTACTGAATGAGTGCTCTGATTGCATCCTTTGCATACCCTAGCCCCAAACTTCAGCAGCCCTAAATGCAGCCTCTAAGCCTCTGTATCTGTTTGCAGCTTTCTGAATCAATAGGACAATGAGAACTGAGACCACCAAATTAATGCCAGTTTCATTTGATTTTGTGGTATGTGCTTCTTTGCACTACAAAGTGAAAGAAGGAAAAAAATCCCAACACAACCCCAAACCCTTAACTCATTCCCAGATGGGTTTTCGTAGCTTTAAGATCAAAATATCTTCCAGTTTGTTAAGTCTGAACTGAATTTTACTTAGATCCAACATTTTTAGTGCGGCTGCTGCTTATCCTATCATGCAATTCCAAACTCTGCACCTTTAAGTCACATACTTAGCTTCTGCTCCTTGCAAAATAACATAACATAAAATACGATAAAATAAAATAACAGAGACTGCACAACTGCTTTGGACTGCCTTCTCTTGTACTTGTGAATAATGCATTAAACTTCACATCATTTGTGAGTGACAACCTGATGGTCCAAGATGCATAATATGCATTTTGTACTGTTGATTTTACTAAGCACAGATGCTCTGAAGCATCAATTGTTCATCAGTAAGTCCTTCAATATCATACATTATGATATTTCATCAGTAAGTCCTTCAATATCATACATGATGATATTTTTTTGTAGTTTAAAACTGGGGCTGACAGCAATGTAGCTATTTTAGACATCATTATAAAGCTATGGTTACCATCTTCTCTTACTCATAACACAAAATTAAAGCAGGGGGAACCTTCAGTGTATTCCCTCTGTAGCCTAACACTACCACAAAAACAACAAGTTAGAGAATCACTTTTCTGCCTCAGATCCTCCATATTTTATCAAGTCTACAAAATACCAGTCTGCTCACCTAAGATGTTGATCCTGAACAAAATGCCTGACTTTCAACAGAAATTGATACTTTTCCTCCTCATATCTCCAGGCCTGCTTAGCCCAATCACAAAAGCCTGATCTGCCTTTTAGAGGAGTTTTGAAGGACTAGGACCTACCAGATTTTACACTACTCCAGGCTGCTACCCTGAGATGGCATGCCATATATACATGAGTATGGACTAGCATAAGAAACTGCAAAAGTGTAGGAAGTCAAAGAAGGAGGTGAAGCTACAGGGGCAGGTTGAACTCCAGGCAGAACTTGCCTCAAAACATTGAATTGGTCAGAAAGAGCAGCAGCACTCTATAAAAAGGACAGTGAGAAGAACCTTAACACCCATATTTAAGGTGCTGCCATCAACCAGAGCCTCCACAGTGTAGAGGTTGAGGACTCTGCACAGGGCCAAGCAGGAGATGACAGCTCAAGTGGGAATGTTTGCCGTCATCAAAACCAGAGTTGAGCCCTGGAGTGGCTTGTCTCAAGACAACTCCACCACAAGACAGCATAAATAGCAGAAACAGGACCCCATGTAAAATTTATTGCACCTTCTACCGTAGCATAGACACTTTCTTCTCCATCAATTAAATTACAGTATTACAGCTCACCTTCTCCAACTAGGACACCCAACAACAACCACAACTTGCCCTTCAGCAAGAGGTACCATAAACAATTGCAGGGTACCTTTGAGTACAGAACACCTCAGATTTCTGTTCTCTCCTCTCTCTCCTTATGGTGATTTTCTAGTATATGAAGGGGAGCTACAAAAGAGCTGGAGAGGCATTTTTTACAAGGACATGTAGTGACAGGACAAGGGGAAATGGCTTCAAACTGAAAGAGGGCAGGTTTAGATTAGGTATTAGGAAGATGTTCATTACAGTGATGGTTAGTGAGGCACTAGAACAGGTTACTCAGAGAATCTGGGGATGCCTCAGCCCTGGAAGTTTTCAAGGCCAGGTTGGATGTGCCTTGAGCAATGTGGTCTAGTGGAAGGGCACTGCATATTCATGACAGAGAAGCTGGAATTAGGTGATTTTTAAGGCCCCTTCCAACCTGAATAATTCTATAATTCTATGATTTGGGTTTTTTTTCCTTTTTTTGGTGGAGTCAAAAGCAGCTTGGATGAAATACCTCATGAAATTGTTTCCCTTGATGTCCTGCATGGGCTTTTTTTGCTGGCTTTTTCAAAGGAACAAGCCCCCTCCCCTCCCCAAACCCAAAAATAAACTCAATTGTTCCAATATAAGCAATCACTTGTCCGAACAACTGCACACAAACCAACTCTGCAGACTGCCAAGGCTACTGTTCTATTATAACACATTTACAAAAGCTACATAATAGATGAGTTGCAGCAGATGAGAACATTTGTCCAACAGAACTGCAATCCTTTATCTTAAGGCAGACAATATTCCTTGCATTTCAGACTGGTTTTAACATACAGAGCTGCCAGTTCTTTCTTTAAAGGTAGAGCAGTCTAGTACACAACTTTCCTAACTGAAATTGTTTATGGAAATACCTCCTTATGAAATGAAGGAAGCAAAAGGAACACCACCAGGCCCTATGCATTACAGCTGTGGGTTTTGCAGGGGGATGGGGGTTAATAAAACAAATGCATGTGTAAGTGAGGAACACATTTGCAGGCTTTGGGCAGATTGGGGTGAGTGCAGCAGAATCTAGCAGTCCTTGTCTTTATTTTTCATTGAGTCTATTTTCTCCTTCTCCACTATAGAGATTTCTATTTATTTTAGCATAACTCTGTATCTTTGTCATTAAACAATCAAGTTGTAATAAAAAACATAATGCAAACAGCCAGTTGTGTAATGAAAAACAACACAGGGTTGAAGAAGGGTTCCTGCCTGATCTCAGCAGCAGATTAGCTTATGCCCTGCAGCATGAGATGGGAAATATGTTCCTCGCTATTCCAGTTTTGATTCTGTATTTGTATTTTATGTGGATTTTAAAGAGAAGAATTATAAAGCTTTGATTCAGAGAAGCTCTCCCCCTTTCCATGTATACATATGTATAAATGTACACATGTATTTATTTCCCCTCCCAGAGCAAAGATGATGTTTATCTCTAGTGATGGCTCAATGTCTAGTCCGAAATTAACACACAAAATCACACAAACAGAAAATCACCCCCATGGTCTGGACTATCCCAGTACAGACTAGATCAACTGCAATCCTGAATACATATCCTTTTGAGAAATTCTAAGCGACCCTTTTTTCAGCAACCTTCCTGCATACTGCAGAAAGTATACTGCAATATTATTTCTGCCTAGGGAATGTTTTATTTAACAAAAATGTAAAAAAATCAGTTAATTCCTTTTATACTTAAGCCACATTAAGAGTTTATTCACTGGCAAAAAGATAGGAGATCTCCAACAGACACAGATCTTTCAGATGCATCTTTCTTCCTGTATCTGACATACATGACCTCCTTCTCCCCTTCCCCATTCCTCAGTTCTTTACATGCATTTCTGTACTGTCCTCTATCTCAAACTTAAAGCTGTGCCAAATCAAGAGCAGCAGTGCTAAAGGGTGGTCAGAAAATAGGACAGCAAAGGTTTTTGAAGTGAACAAAGCAGCATCCTGTTCCTACCACCTATCAAGCTTGTTTCTGGTTTCTTCATGTACTGAAGGCCAGGTTGGGTGATTGCCACTCACTTCAGGAATGTCACTGCAGATACAGCACTGCCCTTCAACACACTCACTCCCAATGGTTGTGAAATTCATGTGGAGACCCATCTCAGCCTCTGTCAGTGCACTTGCTAAGTGGCAAGTGAATACCTACCCCACTATACCAGTATGTGGGGTTAGCTGCTCTGAAGATATAGCTACTATTGAGAATAAAGTAGACAGCAGAAACAAGAAAACCACATTTATGAGGCCTTCAGAAACTTCAGCCACAAATTACAAGAAAATGAGGCAGAACCTCTATACTCAAGTATTTTCTAAGTACGAAGCTAAGATTAAGAAAAATTTAAATTTGCCTTACCTCATTTTTGTTAGCTGTTTTTTATTTTCATTTTTTTTTAACTTCTAATGTTTTTTATTAGGCACATAATTATCTAGGCATGTTATTATGTAAATATCTTTTGTCACTTTTCCAAGAATGCATCCAAAACATTTCAAGTAAATATTCTATATTTGATTTAATAAAAATGTCCTTGAGTCCAATCCATTTTTTTTTCATTCTGTATGTTAAACTGAGTTTGCCATGAGTGAACTAAAAGGTACTTGATAACAAATGGTTACGGGGCATGGGTTGATATTTAAGAGGTAAGGTTGCACCAAGGTAGGTTTGATGGGCCATTTTGTATTGAGGATAACCAGCAATGACATTTCTTAAAAAAGGTCTGGATGCTAAAGAGGAGGAATGCTCTAAATGCATCAATGAAAACTGCTGCTGAGCATGACTGCTTTTTTTAATATTTTGACTATTTTCAAAGGAAAGACAGTCATGGTACAAATGTTTTTTCAATAAATCTCTGGTGAGTACCGGGTACTTCTAAGATCAGTTACACAGCATACTCTTAAAATGATTAAACTGTCTCTCACAGCACTTTAAATGATAGACTGCCCAGAAAAAGCACATAGTGCCCCACAAATTAGGAATTGAAGCAGTAGTTGATAAGCTAGAATGAGCTCTGGGGCGTTTTAGGACACACCTCACCCTCATTACTGGGCTGCCCCTCTTGGAAAAACGCTTCCCCTTGTGTAAGGTCATTCAACTAGATTAAAATATCTCACTGTAATGTTACCTCTTTATAACACCTAACATACTTGGGTATAGAAGTGCTGGTTACAGGATGAACAATGAGCTCACTTTTATATGCACTGCATAAAGATACCACCTGTGTGATTTAGTTGAAAAGGAAAATTTAATCTGTATTTCTGGGATGGCTCTATCTGAAGTCACAAGTTGCTGTGACAGAGAATTTAAATTGTTTGAACCGTCCCCATGCTCCCTTCTCCAAGTTGTTATGAATGTCTATAATTTAGGCCTCTGTGTTGCTAACATGCATGTGGATATCTTGTTAGTCATATGAATAAAGCTGCATAATTAGGCAGTGGTGTAATTCGTAGCCTCCAACTCTTTCTTCCACCTTCCTTTCCTGATGCTCCTTGAAGAAACTGCGATTTATGTTGGTGGCAGATCGTGCCACCGTTACTCACAGAAATACCCTTTGCCTGAGATTTCTTTGAAATTAGTCACAAGAATTAAACCTTCTAGCAGTCACGAAGGACAGGGATATACCGCGACAACTCCTCCGCCGCCCACACGTGTGGGGACTATGTTTGCTGGAATGGGAATTTGGGCAGGTGACCAAATGGTTAACTATGCTTATCCTTTCATCCTCCAAACTGACAGAGACTTCTTTAAATTCTTAGAACTCTTTTTACAGAAGCTCTGTTTGACAATTTCTAAATGTGCCCAAATGTGCACCAAGTTCATCTCTATTAACAGAAAATGAAACTGAAATAAAGAGGCACTCTTCGTGTTGTCTGCGGGCATTTCAGATTTCATGGCAGCCCGTGTCTCCCCAGTGCCTTTCACATGGAAGAGATAATGTGTGTGAAGAAAAACAAAATTGCAGGTTTAGTAATGTCAGAATCTGATTTATGCCAAAATAGAGATGTCAACAATAGCAGAATAAGTGACAAGTGTTAAATTACCCAAAGAAGTAAATTCTGTAATTATTTACCTCCCTGGCATGTGATCCTTAACAACCTCCAGACCTAAAAGGAACAGCAGGAACCATGCACATTTTGAAATTCAGCATTTTTTTTTCCTCTTTTTCTGAGAAACTACTTTTTGCCCCCAATTTTTTTTTAATACAACCAAGTGCCACCATCAACATTTCAAATAAAACGTCAGCATCAAGCCCCACAGCTGAATATGCTGGGAGCTGAGTATACAGTCATCTGCAAATGGACAACTTTAATTCGATTCCTGGCACCACTGGCCACGCTGAGAATTCTTCTATCTCTTCACACCAGGGGTTTGCTCTTTTAAGCATTGCTCCCTGAAGGGAAGGCAAAACTAGAGAAAGAGGATTTCCAATGACCCTGCACAGATGAATGAACGTGTCAATGGTGAATATTGGTTCAGCTTTGAAATAGGGAGTCCTGCAGTGGCTTCTCTGCTTCATCCCCACTAGTGAGTTTCACTGTGGACTTCAATGTGTAGGAGGCCTTCAGGGAGCACATAATAAATGGGGGAAAAAAAAGGGTGGGGGAAGAATCAACAAAATGGTTTAAGAATAATAAAAAGGTCTTTCTCCTATTAAAACCTTTAAATTATTTCTTAGAGATGAGCATCTCTTTAGCATAGCTGGTTACAGAAATTGGTTTTAAAAACGCTTAAATAAATAAGTGGTTCTTGCCAGACAGCCAACATTAAAGGCCAGCATGCCCTTTCAGCACATATTTAATTTTGATGTGTTTCCATTTGCTCACTTATTTGTTTCTGCTGTAATGATGATGTAAAAAAAAACTGTGAAGTTTTTAAATTGCTGTCTCTTTCAGGGTGAGCCTGTTCTTCTGTTTAGGACTGACTAAAACACTGACATGAACAAACTAAACACGGAAAGGAAAGGTGCCTCTCCTCACCTCCGTAACTCTCCTATAACTCAGGTAAACACAAGAGCATTTGTCTAAGCAGTAGTAGAATACACATTTACTTCTACAGGCCTTTCAGTTCATTTTCATTCAACTACCTATCAATCAGCACAATGTAATTTCCTAATTGTGCCAACATTCATGGGTTTAGCTCTTTTTAAATCCAAAGAACATATGTTTCAGTAAGACACAAATCTAAGTTTTTAAACATGATGTAGAATAACATTTCTCTAAGGCCATTTTTTTTGCAAGTCCTAGTTTTTTAAAGCTGCCATATAATTGAATCTGTATAGCAAAATTTATTAAAATAGTAACACAAGTTTCAAGTAAAGAAGGTAGAATTCTTAAATTCCCAATAAATGCTGCTTTTTCTCCTTTATGTATACGAAAGGTTTGTTTTTTTTTAATCAGGGTAAATCAATATATTCAAATTCAATGTACAATCTCTCAACGTTAAAAACCACAGCAGAGCAGGAGCATCTTTTTTTGGTTTTTTTTGTCCTAACTTTAACATACAGGAAAACCCAACCAACCAAACCAAAAGAACACACTCAAACTCCAAACAACAACCACCCTCGCAAATCCAAAAATCAAACAAACCTCAAACACACCCCAGGAACTCCGCACAGGTTTCTATAGGTTTGAAAATTTGCAGTCAATTACTGCCTAAAGCTGAATGCATGCTCTTTAACTATAATAATCTTATGCAAATTGAAGTTTCTTATTTTAGAATTGCTAACGAAATATTTACATTTACCTCTAATGTTGCTGAGAATTAAAAAATAAAATCTAAACGGATTGGGCAGCTTTAGTCATTAGTATAATATGCAGATACTGAATATTTTTGGATACTCAGGGGTATTAGCTATACATTTCATAGATAGCATCACATATTGTTCTGTTTCAGCTAATAAAGAATTTTGGTAATCGGATTTATATAGTCTATAGCATTTCCTAAGGATGCTGCCTGGGATTTGTCTCTTTTCAAATAGTTGAGATGTCAATGTTCTTCTAAGACTATTTTTTAAATACCAAGAAACAACTTCATGAAGAGCTGCGCTGATTTCCAATTATGTAAAAATTAATTTGTTTAATCAAGCTACAAGAAGTTGAACTGGAAAAATTCCATCACATTAAGTAAAGGATTATTACTCACAAGAAATATTTTCAATGTCAGACAGCCTTGCAGCCAGTTTCTCTTACAGTGAAGTCTGTGTGCCTGTTTCTACTGCCTGACTAGTCTTCTGAAAGCCCTCTGCAACACCAAAAAGAACTCTGAATAACAGTGCTCATTTGTTTTTTAATTTAGCTTTAAACACCGCCAAAGAAACTTCCAGGAATAAGGCTTAAACAGAGTTACCTTTTACAAATGTGCAATTTCTTTTACACAGTAAAGTGCACAGGAAAAGGAAAGGAGATTCCTGACAAGTTGTTCTGCCTCTTGTCTCAGGAATTTCTAAAAAATAAGGATATTAGCCAGATATCTGGCCCACTCTCAGTATTTGGTAATAAATGTTTCTTTTGTAAAATATATTTGCAAATTTGAATTAAAAAAAAAAAAGGCTTTATGTTGTCATAATGCGTGAAATCCTTTCGTTTTATTATTCATGATCATTATCAAATAAATTCTGTTGAAAAAAGGAACAAAATTTTGGCATAATTTTGGGTTGATAGGCAGTACAGATGAGAATTGCTCCCATAACCTCCTTCTGAATGGTGATATATGCAAAATGAGTTTCTTTCCAGTCCCTTTACAGACTACTTGACATCCACTGCTCAAGTGTTTCAAACCTTCAGTTGCTGACTGTAATAGTGCACAGATGGAACAATATTTATTCTGTCAGTGGAAACTAATTAAGATGACACTAACTCTGAACATTAAACCAGAAGGAAAAAAAAAAAAAAAAAAGAAAAAAGGAGAAAAATCACACTTTACACAGTATGGCACATGATCTGTGAGTTTACAAATAAATACTATAAATTTTAATGTATTTCTGTAACATGGGAGGCATGACCATCTTTGCTGTTGCTGCTGCACATGGTAGCAAGAGATGGGCTTGAAGAGCCATACCTGGATTTGTGCACAAACATCCTATCTCCACCATTATCACATTTCACGTCAGAAATCATCAGAAAGCATCCCAACAACTTCCACTCTGCAAGAGCAGCAAGTCAGACTTGCATATTATTTCACATAATTTTTCAGTCAGCCACACTGTCACCAAGACGTCATCCCCCTCAGCCTGCAGTCCTTCAGGTCCTGGCTGTGCCGGTGTCAAAAGTTGGGCAGAATCAAACTCAGTCGTGGAGGTGACCAGCCCCTGCATTCCGCTTCTCCCCTTAACTCCACCTGCAGGCAGGTTTCAGGAGGTTGGCTGCCCTTTAGAGCAAAAATCTCATTTGGTAAATCATCAGTCTGGTACCCATATCTACCTATATATATGCGCCCTCCATCCCTCCATGCAATGACTGGCTCACAGCTCCTGAAAAGTAAAGATCACACATGTGACCTCGGCACCCAAACTAGTGATTTTCAAGACCTCATTATGGATCTAAATCTGCATCTTTTGCTCACTTTAATAGCTTTAACTCTCTTGATTTTTGATGTTCATGAGCTTGAATAAACTGGTCCACAAATCTTCAATGTTTTGAACAGCTCAAATTCCCAAGAATATAAACACAGCTACAACCTGGTAGTTTACTATTAGACCCAAGTATCCAATTGTCTTGCAGCAGTATTCTCTTAAAATGAATGGATATGTCAGGGGAGAATCAGGTTTGTTATTCATATACATTTGTGTAGATTCACTATTCTAACATCTTACTCTATAATAATGAAATTTTGTCGGGGAAAAAAGAAAGATGCATATGCTTTAAGCAATGTTGACTTTTGTAATTTGATGTGGCAAATTTTTAGACACCTAAAAAAAAAAAACCCAACAAACAAACAAGCAAAAAACCCCACAAAACACAGAGGAAAAAGGGATATCAACTGCCCAGAGTTAAGTAAGTGTTAACATTTGGGAAGTAGGGCATGATAAAAAAGTCATCCCATTAATTCTGTTAATCTAACATGAACTAGGAAGAAACAGAACTGCCTGAGAAGGTGCAATGTCAAAGGCTTCTTGTCTTTGATTCTCTAGAGGTGTTTAAAAAACTAGATTTGGAAGTGACACTGTCTGTATTGGTAGTGCTCTTCACTTAGATTGCTCTCAGCAATCAGGAATGTGCAGGTGCACAATTTCATTTTGACTCCATCCATATTACACAAAAAGTAATGGTAGTAATGAATATGTTTTTTATAAAAAAGATGTTAAGCAAGCACTTCTTCAACAGTTCCTCCAGAGCCACTAATCTAATAAAGAATATTATGTCTACTATGTCTACAAATCTAGTTTTTCTCAGGTCAATGGGACTAATTCTGAATTTTAATTATTTTAATCTGAAAGCATTTTTTAAAGCATCTCTGAAACTGGTATACTGAATGTGCTCCATGAGCTTTGTTGATATTGATATTCATGTCATACCTCAAAGGCTTCTAAACTGCAAACTTACATTTTAATTTTTTTTTTTTACCAACTTAATTCAAATGCAGGGCACAGCATAATGAGTAAACCTGCAAAAAATGATGAAGTGCATCTTATTTCTAACTGATGATAATATCTTCTGTGGATGCCAGATAGCATCTCTACTGAAATCATACCTTGGCTTGACAATAAAACTGGAAGTTACTCAAGTGTATTGTAGCCAACTGTCAGGTTTAAAAACAGTCACAACATACTATTAGTGGCATTCAGCCAATCTCTTAAGGAACACAATGACCCGAACTTTATTGTGAAAACTCAGTTTGAAAGCAAATCTATTCCCTAAAGTAATTTTCAGCACTGCTTAAAAAGCCTGGAAAAATCAGATTAGAGTAAACCAGATTATGTAGATGTTATGAGAATGTAACTTCTAAAAATAACTTTATGGATCAATTCAAGTAAAATTCAAATACAAAGATCTCACCTTTCACACAGCCCTGCACTTCTATGTTTTATAATTCTGGCCCCAAACCATCAGATTGATACAGTCTGTATAGTTTAGTACAGTTTTAGAAAGCCTAGAATATAAAACAACTCCTGTACACTGAAGATTTGTGCCTTGAGAGGCTTATGTGAACACATTACACACAGTATCTGATAGAACTGATGCACTGCATGCTGTATTTGAAATGACTGTGGATGCCTAAGAAAAAATTATTCTCTCAAATAAACAGGCATGCATATCTATTAGCATGATCTGTAACACGGCACAAATTTCCTTCCATTTTTTAATGCAATATTCTTATCGCTGTTGTAAACTTCCCTGAGAAATAACACTTCATACACACAGATGTATAAAGATAAAAAAGGAGATAATGCTAAATGGAGACAATGAACGAGGTCCAACCATTGAATGTTTGCCATAATCACAGAAAATGCACCCAAGTAAATGCTTAATAGAAACTCCTATGAACTAACAGGAGTGACACATAATCAATGAAACCCCTATTAAAGCATTATTAAGATGTAACCTTGTTTATTCTAAGTAATATAAAATGTAGCCACTCACACACAAAAGCCATCCATGCACTAGCCAGCCTATCACAGAGATGGTCAGATACAGTCTAAAAGAAAATGCTCACAGATACTTCCGGAAAAAAAAAAGCATACATTGATGCATCAATGCATTTGGTCCAGAAAATAACTTAGATATTATTAATGTATGACAGCATATATTGAACTTATTCTTTCCAAACAGCATTGACTAAACGTCTCTGTAAAATTGATTCCAAGAGATAGCAGTTTACTACTTTGTGTATTCAAATTAAGTTACTATTTAGCTAAAATATCACATGCAAGAAATTGAGTAAGTCTCAACATGTGGCTAAGTAAGATAACTTGTTTCATGCACAACAACTCTACAGACTTGTTTGTCTGCTGATTCATGACATCTAAATTATAACAGTAGTATTAGGAGATTTACACAGGAAAAATACCGTGTTTAATTTCACTTTCACCTCGCTAGTGAGAAATACTGCACCAATTCAAAGCACTGCCTACCTTACTCATACTACAACTGAGTCTTTGAAAGGATTTTGCCAACATGGAAATTAAGGTTCAGATTTCTTTGCACTCTTACCACACAGTTTGCTACCAGGAAAAGACATACACTCAGCTTCAACAAAGTAACTTATGATTTAAATGAAGCATATTTATGTGTTCAACATTTTTGGTGCCATCCAGAAAATCAAAAGTATGCCTAATGCATAGCAAACTGTTACTTTCCCAGGACAATTACAAACTAAGGGGCGATTGCAGTTCCTAGCAGTCAGTTCTCTTCAAGATCATCACCAGATTCCCATTGAAAACACTGTTACTTAATTTGAAATCAGGAATTTTAGCTTTGAACAAGGTAATTGTCAGAGGTAGCTCCTGGTGAAGCAAAGATAATAGTTGTGTTGTAATCATATGCAATATAATAGCGAATGGTGAAAAATTTTTAATTGTGTTTATCTGACCTCTACCTGCAGTGTTGCTAAATATACCAGAAGATGCAAAACTAGTAAGTAAGACAGAGGGAAGTTTCTCACTATAAAATTAATCTCCTCAAATACAGGAACTCAAAAGAAAAAGGATCCCAGAATGGGTCAGGTTGGAAGGGATCACAGTGGATCATCTAGCCCAACCTCTCTGCTCAAGCAAGGTCACCCCAGAGCACATGGCACAGGACTGTGTTCAGACAGTTCTTGAGTATCTTCAGTGAAGTAGACTCTAAAACCTGTCTGGGCATGAATGAAAATTGTCATGGCATTGCATAGACTTTAAATCTATTAGGAATTTTAAAATTTTACTTCCATTTCTATGGTTTTCAGCTTTGGATTAGGCTATTTTCTCTTTGAAAGACACCCCCAGTGGAGTAATAGAATTTCATCATTACTTTAATTATTTGTTGCTTTTCTGCAATTTTCTTATTAAAATCACCTGTGCTAGCTCTGTAAGCATCTGATCGGTCTTTGTTAATTAGCTATATGTAAAAAAATGTTCTCATAAAAGTTACTCTTTGCAGTATTTATTTTTTCACCTGTTCTATGAAATAATAGAACTGTGGCATGGGAAGATGTATAAAATCCTTTTGTTGCTAAAAATATACATATGTTCTTCTTTTCTTACTTTTTCCTTTCTTTTTCTTCAATCTAAACTACAAGACATTTTGACTTATAATTGAATTTTTACTGACATGTTTGTTTTATGATGTTTGTTTCCTAAATCTCTTTCAGAATTCTGTAGAGCTGATATACACATCAGTGTCTCCTCAAAGTAACAAAAGTGCAATCCAGTGGAATTAAATGCAGCTGAGTTTTGATGCTAAAATAATCTTGTAAATACAGCCTCATTGGAAAACAGTGGTAAGAAAATCTCAGGAGGCTCAAGCAAAATCTGCTTGGTTCAAAGAAGCATCCTAATTTTTTTTTTTTGCTTTTCCACTGAAAACTATGCTCCTTTTTCCTCCCTCTCCATGCATAAGTTGTTCATTTAGAACAGGCTAGTTTCACTCCTCAAGAAGACAGAGAAGAGGGCTTCCTGATGGTTCAGAGAGAACAGCAGCATCTTTTCTCATAGTAAAGACTGTAAGGTACAAAGAGGATATCTTTGGTATGAACAATTTGTGGAGAAGAGTTGTGAGCACGTAGAAAGAACAAAAACTGTGACAGTGTCTTTTCATCAGATACACAGGAACAACATTCTTAGTTCTGTAAGACCCCAGTTCTCACACAGAGCCTGGGACAGTGATGCTCTGCCAGAAATTCAGGCAAAAAATATTTTCCTTGCTCCTCCCCATTTATAACTCCCACAGTAACTCAATGCAATCAATATCCAAGTAGGCTGAAGGCTAGAAAACTTAACAGCTCAGACATAAATTTAATCCCAAACCCTTCCCACCTGCCCTGATTACTATCAGTCATTCCTTCTGATTAGGAATAAAAAAAAAAAATTCTTACATCTAGCTGTGGGGGAAAGACATTTCCTGTGAGACACCCAGATAGGAACTTACTCGGCAAATATTTTTCTCCAGAAATAACTTCTTAGCTACTAACAAATAAAATGGGTCAGGTCCCAGTCTCCAGCCTGGAGGACAAGTGGCACAGAATGGAGGTTACTGGTCTTGAGTCCACACTTGAGTGGACATCCTGGCTCCATTTAATTTATATGGATGTAGCCTGAGTGACTCCAAAAGAACAGTAAAACTTTGAAGAATTTCATTGACATTAAGGTACTTAGTCATGACAGTGAAATATCCATGTCAATTTCCTATGTATTAGATATTTATTTTTCATGTGTAAGATACATGGTAGGTCAATTTAAAACAGAGTGAGACATATTCCAGAAGTCTTCATGGGAATTTATTTTAATTTTTAAAAAAATAAGTCCAAAACAGAGAAAGAGCTATCAAAAAACCTGAGAAAACTTTTCAGAAAGGCAAATTTTGAGTTTTAGCTTTGCAATACAATTTGCATCTACACACTGTTTCCCTAAATTTATATTGAGATCTCTCCCTTCATTAACGAGCACACATCTATGCATACATTCATGGTAAACTAGAAAAGAAAGGAAGACTGTTGGGAGAGGCACATATTTTCAACATCTGGATTTGATTCAAAGGAAGGGGGAAATCAAGAAAACAGGGTCACAATAATGGCTTAAAGAACAGAGGGGGGAATATGAGGGACATCTAGAAGAAAACACTAATTTTGATGCAAATAACCATCAATTAGATAGCATGGTTCATGAATAGACTCATTAGAGAACTGGATCCAATCAGCAAAAAATACATTCAAGGTTTGTTGCTCTTCTACTTGTGTTCTTAAACAAAATAGAAAAGTTTGGAGTGCTGCATGATGAATAAAATTATGGCAGGAAAGCGAAATATATTGAAACAGCAAGCAGGGCTGGAACACATACCAAAATGCATGCATTCTTTAGGAAAAACAAAAATAGATGGAAAGGGGTGTCTGATGATGTTATAGACTGTGAAAACATAAAAAGGGATAGGTTGGCTAAAATACTCAGGTCGTGTCAAAATAATAGACATAGGGGGATAAAAAATGAAGTGTGGTGGAGCAGTCGTAGAAATTCTTCATTAAATCTCCCCAATTTTATTGGGACTTGGAGGGAACTGAGAGAGAGTCGCCATTATTTAAGGAGGCAAAAGAGGTAAATTGATCCAGACAATAATTCTTCTATTAATTCAATGTTTAAATACATATATAGATAGAAGAATGGGATGAAGCTCACAATGGCTGATGGAAGATAATTTATACCAAGCTAATTTCTTTGATAATATAGCTGATTTTAAGGAAAGATAATTACTGAATCATCTAACTGCACATCAGCACATATATATGTGTGTGTGTGTGTGTGTTACCTTGTTACAGCAGGAAAAATAGGAATTAGTAAAAGGACTGTAAATTAGTTAGGGAAATACTGAATGGGATATAATGACAGTATTGAAAAGACATCTAATGAACTGAAGGAAGCTTGGTAATGAAGCTCCTTATAGATCAGTCTGCAAAACTCCCCTAACTTCATTACTGAGAATGAATATGACATCAGTAGAAACACACAGTGGAGGTTTGCAGATGACACAAAATTATGAGATACCACCAGTAGAAAGAAAAATCAAAATATCATGCTGGTAAAAGATCATAGTCGAAGTAAGCAAAGGTAATGAAGAGAAATTAGTACTATCAACTATGAGATAACAGTGAAAAAAAATATTTTAAGTTGAAACTTAAGCACAAAGAAGAGAAAAAGTAAAAAACCCTGAAATGTATAAACTGATTGGAAAACACACTTTCACCAACTAATTAGATGCAAATCTGAAAACAAGCTATGCAGTTGCAGGATATAAACAGGATTTTTTTTTCCCAGACAGTACTAATGTCATTTCAGAGTGAAACCTCACCAGAACAGTAATTCTGATTTTATTCAAGGAAGATTATTTTAAATGGAAAAAAGGACAAGGAAGGGCTATAGGAATGACACTGGGAATGAAGAGTGTACATTCAAAGGGAATAAAAGACATTGGCTTGGTCTACCCTGCCAAGACTGAATAGGAATATGACTCTTCTGTAAAAATATAATCAGCAAAGCATATACACTGGAGATGAACTATTGAAGTCAAAAAGACAACATTGGCACAAGAACAAATAAGTATAAAAAAGCCATAAATATTTTTATCCTGCAAATTAGAAGATTTGTAACTCCCAGGGCAATAACACTATTGAACAGCCAACTGGAGTCCTGAAGGACAAAAATAATTAGCTCATGTTAAGACACAGCTTTATCATTTTATATTATAATATATAGTGACAGTAGCAGACTGGACTTAGAGATTCCCTAGGCCCTTATGTGTTCCATATACCCATCTCAGAAGGGTTACAGAGCTCTTCTTAGCCTGTGGAAAGGTGGTGGGATTAGGCCAGTGATATGAACATTAAGATAAAGATGAGAAATACTAACTTGGCACACAGCCACACTAAGAAACAAACTATTGGTTCCAAGCTGGGCCAAGCTCCACTATATGCTCCACCTCAGAAAATGGGCAAAATCCTTTTTGATTGTCCATGTCTGTATGGGGGTACATTTCAAGATGATTCTGGGCATCAAAAAGAGCAAATAGAAATAAGAATACATTTTGTCTCAGTCCTCCAGCATAACTCACTTCCTTGACCCAAGTTACCTAAAGATTAAGCTCAGAACAATATTGCAGAGCGCAGCATTCCTTTCACTTGCATGGCAGAACCATTCCTTCTTAGATATGCACTGCCTGCTTCACTCCTATTTAAACACCTATGCACTTTTTTCTTACTTTTATCATTCACTCATGCCTTCTGGTGTTGGCACCTCCACTGCTGTATGGTAAAACTCTGTTGGATTTACATGCAGAGACCTCCAAAACATCCACTTTAAAATAGATGTTTTTCTGTTGGTTAGTTTGAGGTAATTTTTTGGGTTTTCTTTGGCTGGTTGGTTTTTTAGTTTGGTGTTGTTTGTTTGGTTGCTTGGTTTGGGATTTTTTTTTTGATTGGCCGATTGTTTTGCTTATTTGTTTTTAAAATAGTTATCTTCAAATGCAACATAGAGATTGTGCAAAGTGGTTTTCCTTTTATGAACTTCAAGCATGTGGCAGTGATCAAATGGGTACAGCTGTCCTTTAAGGACATTGGCAATTATTGTCATCATACCTCCTGTTAGGCAGTTCAAATTGCTTAAAACTTTGATAATGATTACTTGACTGCATTTAAATGAAGGTCGTTTACCCTTCCATTCCCTACTTATATAGCATCTTTCGTGCAACACGCCTCAAGGCCCTTTCCAAAGAACACTAATCAGTACACAACATTATATTGAAGCAAATAACCTTGTCACAAATTCCATTACACAGTAAAAGCTAAATAAAAAATAATAGCTTTCCTGTCTATATTTAAAAATATATATCCACTTAGTGTCAAGCTTTTCAAGTAGAAGAGAATGCCACAGAAGAGAACGAATCCTACTGCACAGCAAGGAAATGAAAAGTAAACTATTGCTACAAAATTGCTACCAATACTTGTTCTACAATGGGTATTCCAAATCAATACAATGGGTAATTCCAAAAATGAGTATTCTTAAAATGCTGCCTCATTTTAAATTCAACAATTTTCAATGGGAATTTCAAAGAAGCAGCTGAAACCATGTCCAAGAAGGCAAACCAGCCAGTGAACAGAAATTCTTGCAATAACTGTTTAAGGGTTTGCATGAGGCAAGACTGGCATCAATCCTGCCTATGCTGAAGGAGAATTGCAACTGTTTTACTCAGCCTGCCAGCTCCAAATGGAAGAAGGATTTCTTACCATAAATAAAGGTAATTTCTTCATCTCTATGTATACATACAACCTCCTACACCAGCTCAGACAAGTGAGTGTACTTCCTTTGCTTGCAAGTCCAGACAGGAGAAAAGATGGACTGATTATGTCACTCCTATTCCACAGTGGCCTTGTTTGCTACTTGCTGGTAACACTGACACCAATTGCAAATAGAGAAGATTCCACAAAATCCAGCAGGCTCTCTGAGTTACTACAAATTGACATAAGTAAAATATCAAGTAAAAAGAGCCTGGAAATCATCCTTCCTCCAAAATAAACCAGTGATTTGACTCCCTTTAGTGGCAAACTCAGCCCTTGTCACAAGTCTGGGCCACAACAAAAACTGCAGAAACACTGCACAGACAAGAAGCTGAAATAACAAAAATCTTAGTTCACTGAGTAGCATTCTATTGACAGCATTGTCTCTGCTGCAGAATATCACACATGCCACAGAAAGCCAGCTATTACTCTCGTAAATATGTTTTGTGGTAGTTTCTCATCTGAAAAAGCAGAAACAAAAGGAAAACAACTGCAGCCCTTCTGAAGAGAGAAAATATCTAAAAAATCAGAGAGCAGGACTCTCCCCATATCCCATCCAGTTTAACTCCTTTTTTGGATGACAGAAATATAACAGGGAAGGGGAAGAAAAGGAAGATTAAATACAGAGGGTAGCAATAAAGATGTCTAGAAATAAGAGCGACTTGCTCAAAGCTCTCAGCCAAATATTTGCCTTATTGCTGATTTTAGCTTGTGAAAAACATGAAGTTGAGGAAAAAAATTACAAATAATAGAAGAGAGAAAGAAGATTTGGAAAATTCATTTTGAAATTACAGAGAAAACAACTGAAATACAAATAAATAAAATTCACACTACACAGTAATCCACAAGATGCCTGTGCTTAAAGTGATGAAACAGTCTTTGTTCAGAGAGTCCTGTGTGCCAACATTTAAACAGAGTTTGGCATACTATGCGGTGATCTTTTTCACATACAAAAACAAACAGATTTTTCTTGTGCAAGCTACAGACCTCTTCTGCATTTCCAAAATGATTTATTGGCCAATTGACACTTCTTGAATTAATTCTTCTTCAAGTATAACCTAGGAAATTCCATCTCCTATCAGTTATGTCAAAATTGACAGCCTCAGGTGAAATTTCTCCTTTCTTAATTATTTTATTATCCCATTAATTCTCTGAAACCATTAGAAACATTCCCATGTCCCCCTCTGAAGAATTTCTCTGCTTCTTTGATGTCTTTAGCTTTCAAGAACCTCAAATAAAAAATTTCCTCCCTTGGCAATCTCTTTGCTATATTAAATATGTTTCAGTATTGCCACTTCCCTTCAGAAAATAACTACTGCTTATGCATCAGTTTTTGTCCACCTTCCCCTTAGTGGCAATTCCAGAAAGAACAAAAAAAGTGACCCTCTCAGAGGCAGAGATGCCTGATTTTCACTATTATGCACTGTGATAGTTACATAGACATTTCCTCACTTCAGGCCAAAAAAGTACTTACGACAATTGTACCTTGCGAATCATTTCTTAACTGCTGCCTATTGCTCCTCCATGACATTAAAAGGTGAAATGCACCATGTTGCAAATCTATATACTGAAAAAACAAGGTGTGTTTGGTGGCCATGCTGAAAGAAAGGGCATAGTTCAGGTATCGCTCTCAACACTGCTGGTCTCTGGGACAGGCTGCCCAGGAAGGCTGGGCACCTCCATGCCTGGTGCATGTCAAATGTCAACAGGACTAGACTCTGACTGATCTGATCTAATTTAAAATTAGTCACGTTCTGAGCAAAAGCTTGGGGCTCCTTCCAACCCAACTTGCTTTCTGTGAATCCCTCAATCCCTCCAGAATCAAATTCTGGAATTTGATCACTCCAGAAACAAAGCATGGTGCCTCAGATTAGCTGTGTGCTAGATTCCCCACTAGATCATATGCTGTGCTATTATTTCCCTTGCAGTCTGATACCAGATGCAGGTAGTACAAAGACTGGAACTCTTCTCCCAGAAGTGTTGCCAGGAAATCTGGGAGACTATTCAGCTTCTGCTGGACTATAGCCATTTTTACAAGTTGTAAAAGGAAAGTGGGCTGGATCACACTGAAGTGAGGAAACAACCTCAAGGCAATATATAAGACAGTACAGTGGCTATCACCTGAGAAATGAGATAAAACATGGAAATATCCATTTTTTTGGATGATTCCAAAAGGGTAATGGTCAACAAAGCCACATATAATGTCACCACCTTTGCCAAATGATCCAAAAATCTTTCTGGAGCACAGGTTTTGGTTCTTTTAGAGAAGGCATTAGGTACCTTAGGGTATATTGCTCCCTCATAACTGAGGGCAAAAACGGACCCAGCCTTGCCTCAAACGATACATAACCTAGAAATTCTGCTGTCAGTCTAGTGAAGATTAGGAATGACTGAATCTCTCCCACTTTATCTACATTTTCTCTAGAATACCCTTATTTCTGCTGACTGAAATGTAAGATCATATACTTCATCTTCTTCAAGACCTTCTGTCCTTTTGCTACTCAGTTATGACAAACCATCAAACCACTGTAACACAGTTTCCCAGTCACAAGGATCAACTCAGCGCTTTTGGGGACAGTTCCTGCTCACAACTGCATAGAGATTGCTTTAGACACAACTGAAAATGGCAGAGTCCCTTTGGGGTTGGCTTTTGTCAGCCTAGTATCTAATACAGAATAAATATGCTAAGAGCTCCAAGTTTAGTATACTCAAATAAAAAAGAGAAAAATAAGAAATAAACCTATTAATGGTGCCACAATGAAAAAAAAAATCAACAAAACACACTCAAAAATAAGTAGCAAATCAATTAAGCACAAAATCTGAGAGAACAAAGAGGTGCTCAAGGCTACCAAGTGCCTAATCCTAGGGAGTTCATTCTTCAAGATATTGAACACCACACAACTCAAAGTAAGTTGGCAAAATAAGTATATAAAACATTGCAAAACCTTGTGTGGCTTCTGTAAGAACGTGCCTGCCCTAAAGTCAAATTGAAATTTCTGAATTTGGGTTTAGCAAACAAGACAGCAGCTTGCCAACCTGCTTCCTTTAAAATGCTTTTCCTTAGAGAAGATTCATATTGGTAGAATCTTCCATAATTGCATTTTCTTTGGAACTAATTAAAGGATAATGTTTTTCATAATCATATTTTTAAAAGCTGATTTTAAAAAAATAGAGAACTATTCATTTTTAGAACTTTAGGCCAGGCTGTCAGAATAGTACAACATTGGAAAATATTTTCAGCACAGGACTGAATCTTATTCACTTGGGTTAAAAAAAAAAAAAATCAGCCCCTTATGTAAAGTTTTATGGTTGAGGTTGCAGTAATTATTTTGATTATCTGACAATCACAGGTTTTGATTGTTTGGTAATTGCAGAAGTAGGGCAGGTTTATTTTTTACTTTGCTACAAATGTGTTATTGTATTACTGTCTCTGCTAAAAGAGCTGGGACAGCCCAACTAAAGATTGTACATAATTCCCACAGTATCATCTTTATTGTTGTACAATGTTGTGTGTCACCCTCATGCCTCTCAGCTGCTATCATATGATAGATACTCTGTTTTAAAGCTGGTCACCACAATGATGCCACTTCTGGAGTAGAGTGACATGTGCTATTAGCACATGGCAGATTATGATCCCTGTGCAGAAGAATGCTGTCTGCCTGAAAGTACTGCTGAAGAAATACAGGTGATCTTCAGTAAAAGACAAACATGACATCTCCCTGACAGAAAAACCAACCCATGCAACTCAGAACTGTAAGACTATAACTACTTATGATCTCACTTATTTAAAAGGTTATATATCCAGTAGCAAGGTAACTTTACTACACTGTCAGGACAATTGGTTTATGTCAGTGGACCTTTGAGCATCCAGACATAAACTGGCTGAGCTGTTAACCTGAAAGTAACCATTCAGTATTTCCCTAGAATTAATCAGTTCCACTTTAACATGGAAAAGGGTTTCAGTGGGAAAAGTCCAGAATAAGAACCACCAAAACAGACCATTGGTAATCACCAGAGAGGAGTATTAATCTATCTGATTAATCTGTTGAGCTGTAATAATTCCTCAAGGGCAGTGTGATAAGTTGGTGAATGAACCTGGTGTCATTTTTCTGGCCCCTGCTCTAGAAGGACAGAGCTCTGTACAAGAAAGCTTGCTGACAACAGCAGCTCTCCCACTTTCGCTGGACTGAAGAAAACAGCTGCATATATCTCCAGACCCATTAGATTCTCTCTTTGCTGAAAATTTTGTAATGCTTTCACCAGATCCAGTGTCATTAGCAACACAGAATCATAGAAAGGCTTGGGTGGGAGGTGGACTTGGATTGGAACTCATCTAGTTCCAATCCCCCCGGGCATGGGCATTCCAGGTTGCTCAAAGCCCCACCCAACCTGGACTTGAACATTTCCAGGGACCAGGCATCCACAGCCTCTCTGGTCAACCTATTCTAGTGTTTTACCACCCTCACAGTAAAGGATTTTTTCCTACTATCTAAGCTAAACCTGTTCTCTTTAAAGCCATTTCCTCTTGTCCTGTCACTACATGCCATTGTAAAAGGTCCCTCTACAGCTTTCTTGTAGGTAAAGAAAGGGGTTCTTTCCCCTTTAGGTACTGGAAGGTTCTTTAAGGTCTCCCTGGAGCCCTCTCTTCTGCAGGATGAACAACTCTAACTCCCTCAGCCTGTCTTCAGGAGAGATGCTCCAGCCCACTGATAATCTTCAGAACTCTCCTCTGGATTTGCACCAACCTTATGAGGGGCACTGGAACTGAAAACATTTCACTGAGGGGGGATGTCATGAGCCCCAGAGTAGAGGGGTAGAGTGACCTCCCTCAGCCTGCTGGTCACGTTAAGAAGGGTCTGAAGCACTAGAGAGGAATAATACAATACTAGAGCTATCATGGAAGCCAATTTTAACAAAAGAATAAAATATATTCTGGTAATAAGGTCCATCGGAAGAATTCTCTCTGCCAGGGAAGCAGCATAGAATTTTGACAATCAGAGGAGAAAAACTATGGAATAAATATGATCATAATTAACCATCCAGTTACTATCAGTCACATTAAAGCAGGTGCGCTACATTAGTACACCTTAACATTTTTGCCTTCTGCTGGATATCTGAATATTGTGAACCACTAAGTCTGGGAAGGAAATAAGATTTCACTGTATTTCAGAGAAAATTCCCTGACCACCCTTTCAAAGAGGATAAACACATTTATCTCTTGCTTCTGGTCCCTAAGAGAAAATTTATTAAAGCTATCGAAAACTGAGATACTGGAAAAAGCATGATGGCAGAGACAGCATTATCTGTCAACCTCCAATTAGGATTTTGGTGACTGAACAAAAATGTTTATGGTATAAGTAAACTCCTACAAGCATTTGGACTGACAGTATGGGTAAAAACTAAGACAAATGCCAGATATTGTCAAGGATAATCACCTATTAAGAATTTTACAGACAAAAAACACAAGACAAAAGGAAGAGATAATAAATTATTATTGAATGAAATAGAGAAACTGGAACAAAAACTTAACATATCAAAATATGTTAAATTTAACGTACCATATTCCAAGCAAAGACAAAATTATCCCAGTGAGTTAAGAGTTAAAAAAGCTGCTGATGCTGAATCATAGAAGTATAATTTCATCTGCTCAGATTCCTGATGTAGGAAATGCTTACACAATTTCTGTCTTTTCAAAAGAGTATTTCCTACTGAGTCAAACAGAAACCTATCCTTTCTTAATCAGTTGGTCTCCACTTGGCAGCTGCATATGTGTAGAATATTTCTAAAAAGAAACCAGACCACCAAAGGTTTTGAACGTCTTTTCTTTTACTCATTCACTTCTTAGTTTTTGTCTGTGCATTACACACTTTCCCCCTGCTCTGTTGCCCACCTTGGCTCTGGAATCAATCATTTTGCAGTCTCTGACCCAGAATACTGATTCAATATTCTGACAGATGCCATTCAGTTCTAATCAGTCACCAAGCCCTAAAACTATATTGTTATTTACATTCATTCATTCCAGTAATATGACTAAACAACCTTTAACTTCTTTCACCAACTCTTTAGACAGTAACCACATCATACTATTAAGAAAAAAATTAAAGCAAAAAGACAAACAAAAGTCCAAACAGATCTCTTGGAGCATGATAAGATTGTGCTTTACAACACATTGCCCTCTGCAAAATAATGCTAGCTACCCCTTTAATATCCTTCTTTGAAAGACAAATTTAGTCTTTACTTCTAATTTTCAAATGGGTCTACATGCCATTCTCTAAACCTTTCACAACAGACTCCTACTTTTCCTGGTGCCTGTATACAGACACCAGAGTCCCACAAAATATCCCATTAGACCCAATGCTAAATTCCAGTTTCACCTGATGTCACCTTTCATTACCACAGGCAATTTAAAGCTCAGGCATTCTGCCATAGCTGAGGAGACAAATACTAAAAGTTACTTTAGAAAAATTATTTCTCCAAAAAAGTCAAGGAAGAATGTATAAGTCTACTCTCTCCATCCCCCCCTCCCCCACTCCATCAGGATTTATTCCAAAACATGTTTTTCCATTATTTACCTTTGCATCAGGAATAAAACTACTACTTTCTTTACAAGCCTACAAGATGTAAAGAATTTTGTAGATAAACAAAAGGTAAAATCTGATGGAGCCAATCCTTAAGCCTCGAAACGAGAAAAATACAGCTAATCAGTTCTATCTTCTCTTGCATAGCTACACCACGTCTTGTCAACCCAACACTGACAGCAAGAACTAAAACCAGTATTTTCAACACAGAGGGGGAAAGGAATAATCATCAGAGAGAGAAAAATTAATAGAATACTTTAAACAGAAATTACTTTAGTTACAGAAGACCAGTAAAGATGGTAAAAGAAGCAATCAAACAGCATGCTGATGGATCTCAAACCTTTTTTCTTGCAGAACATCATAAGAGAAAGCACTGAGAATTATTTTGCTTTATACTGTTCAATCATTCTATGTTTTGTATGATAAAAGTATGTAACTGATGGACTAAGTCCCAAGTCCAAGAGTCTTAACTGGACAATCTGTAGACCTGAATCAGAAATCACACTACCAATGAGCCAACAGGTTTGAAAGGCTTGCCTCCTTGTGGAGGCTAAACCCAGGACAACAAACAGGCCCACAATTACTGCCTGAAAGAGTTATCATCCCAACTGCAAGGGACCAAAAAAAAAAAGATCTTCCTTTGGCATAAAGAGCAACAATAATATTACAAAGTTATGTCTTGAGATAAAAATCAGACATTTAACATAAAATGGTTTCTGACTGTCATTAACCTCAAGTAAGGAAGATCTCGGATATGTTCTCCCTCCCTACGGGGGAATTCTATTAAAAATATCAAATTCAAATCATGAGGATCTCATACACATTACAATGGGAACAACATCTTCTAAGCTGAGAGAAGTAACTCCGAAGGAGTTAAAAATGTAAGTTCTTTCCCAAGACAAATCCTTTTGTCTCTCTTCCTTAATTCCATCCCTATTAAGGATGAAGCTTGGAAGAAGACTCCATAGTTAGATAGATGCAAAATGTATCTTTCAGCAAAGGAATTTAAAGGAAGAGTAAAAAGGGTTTGAGGTTGAGCTGAAAGTTAGTTTTATAGCAGATGGTCAAGAAGTCAAATCTAAACCTTTTCTCTCTTGCTTTTATCAAAACATAATCAGAGACATGTAGAACACAGACTTAAACAGGAATTTTGAACCCTTGATACACCTAAACAACATCTTTTATCTAACTGAGGAGCAGCAGAGTAAAATTTTTGTAGTAACTCATGCTTTGGCTAAGAATCTGTAAAGTGGTCACATTCAAATATGATGGGATAGCCCATTTCAACAACAAGTTCTTTGGGATCTTTAGGGTTGGTTCAAAGTCTAGAAAGAAAGTTTTTAGCTAGCATCTACAAAGAAGTTGTGCACCCTCTCTGGAAGGAAATGGGAAACCAAATTAGCTAGGACATGGAGGAAGCTGAGGTATTCAGTGACTTTTTGCCTCAGTTTTCCCCAGCAAATGCTCAACCCCGCTGCTGGAGATGCAAAAGGCAAAGGCAGGCAATGGGAGAATGAAGAACCAACCACTCATTGTAGAAGAAGATCGGCTGGATGAACATCTAAAGAACCTGAAGGTGCCCAAGCCCATGGGACCTGATAAGACACACCTGCAAGTCCTGAGGAAAGTGACAGATTGAGTGGCTAAGTCACTATTCATCATATTTTACAAGCCATGGCATATTTTACAAGCTACTGTCTGGAAAAGGGGAAAATAATGCCCATTTTTACACAGAAAAAAGGAAGACTCCAGATTCTACAGGCCAGTCAGTTCATCTCTATTCCTGGCAAGATCTTGGTGCAGGTCCTCATGGACACAAGGCTGAGGCACATGGAAAATAAAGGAGTGACTGGTCACAGCCAGAATGGTTTCGCTAAAGTCAAATCATGTCTGACAAATTTAGTGGTCCTCTACAACAGGGTTAGAGCATTGATGGATAAGGGAAGAGCAACAGCCTTCATCTACCTGGACCTGTGCAAAGCATATGACACTGTCCCACATGACATCCTTGTCTCTAAACTGAAAAAGGCATGAATTTGTCAATGGAATACTTAGTGGATGTGGAGTTAGCTGGAGAGTTGCCCTCAAAGAGTTGGGGTCAACAGCTCAGTCTCCAAGTGGAGACCAGTGACAGATGGTGTTCCTCAGGGGTTGGTATTGGGACAAAAAGATGTTTCACATCTTTTTCAGCAACATGTACAATGGGATCGAGGGTACCCTCAGCAGGTTTGCTTATGACACCACGCTGTGGGATGTGGTTGACATGCAGGAGGGAAGGGATGCCATACAGAAGGAATTTGACAGGTTTTAGAGGTGAGACTGCATCAACCACATGAAGTTCAGCAACTTGCAGCTGCAAGGTCATACATATGGATCAGGGCAATCCCAAGCACAAATGCAGACTGGGGAGAGAATGGATTAAGAACAGCCCTGAGGAGAAAGACTTGAGAGTGCTGGTTGATGAGAATCACAGAATCATGGAACCATTTGGGTTGGAAAAGACCTCCAAGATGATTGAGCCCAAGCTCGACATGATCTGGCAATGTACTCTGGCAGCCCAGAAAGCAAACATCATTCTGGGCTGCATCCAGAACAATGTGGCCAGCAGGTTGAGGGAGGTGATTCTGCCCCTCTATGCCTCTATTGAGAGATCTCATCTGGAGTCCAGTTTTGGGGCCCACATTATTGGAATGACATGAAACTCCTGGTAAATGCCCAAAATGTTTTCCAATTTAAGTTGTGGTTTATAGCAAATCTGTAGTGTTTCATAGTGCAACAGGAAGTGTTACAGAAATGCAAATCTCAGTACTGGTTAATGCAGCGTCTGTAAATAGGAGATATAATAAATAATTGAAGTAATATATACTGCGGATTCATACTGGAAGGAGAAAGCCCTACTGCACATAGCTGAGAGTACAACACATACTGCTGAAGACAGGAACATTACACATTACTATCAAGACTTAAAACACTTTCAACTGAAGACCAAATCCTAGCTAGCTAGAAAAGAATAGTATTAAAGCTCAGATGTACTTGAGAATCCAGGATATTATACTATAATCGAGCAGATGATATATAAAAAAAAATGTTATTCAAAAGCATTAGCTTCTCTAAAGACTCACAGCATATCAACATGCTGTCCTGATTTATGTTCTACAGGTGTTGCAACAGCTCTCTCATGGAAGCTCATGCCATAGATGTTTTAGCCAAAGGTCTCAATATTATGATTATAGCTCTTCCATAGCAGTCCGAAACATTACTGCTGATTTGCCAAGGCCTCACAATCCTCAACTCTGGGAATCCTTTCAAACAGTTTTGCACGTTCAGGAGTAATTATTGGGAGGGGAAGCTGTTTTATTTTACCTGCACTATTGTTGCAAAACCAGTTCTTTTCGGTTGTTAAAACACTGAACTTTCTGAAAACATACCAAAAAACGCAAGAGATGCTGTTACTGTGCAAACACACATGCACAGTTCTATTTGCAGGAAATAATAAGAGATTAATTGCATATTTGTAATAGACTATTTTCTAATAATATAATTGCTAAAATGAGGGGATGGGGGAACCTACTCTCTAAATTTAACAGAATAACAATCTTTCCCTTGGACCCTGAATTTATGCCTTCAAGTTACAAAAACAAAAACCCTGGAGAACTGGCAAAAAAAATTATCACATTATCGTGGGCACCAAAACAAAGGAACTTTTAATCTATTTCAAATGAAATCATGTGATCCAGTAGCCTGGGGGAAGGGCTATTAATAGCAGTCAGAGCAAAGAAGAGAAGACAGCAGTTTCCTCAGCTGAGAGCAAGGCAGCAGGTTCTCTGCAGGTCTTCTACTCCCTCCACCCAAGTGCATGAGGCTAGCGGGATGTGAAGCTCAGCAGCAGTGGGCTTGCAGAGGCAGAAGTGGCACCTGAGCTTGGCAGCTTCTGACAGCCATCCCCAGCTGCAGCTACAGCCTCACACCACAGCCCTCCCAATGCCAGCTGACCCCACTTTTGATTATAGCACATTTGAAGAACTTTTAGGCTACTTTTGCAACACACTGTGTGTTATTGTACTCAGAACTGGAAAAGACAACAGAGACAGCACTGCAAAAATTAAATTGGCTATGAGTAAGTCCCTATCTCCTACTTGGTATCAATAACATATTCCTTTAATGAGGGGCAGGAGAGGAAAAAAAAAAACAAACACCAACACAAAACAACCAAGGAAGATGGAGAAATGGCTTTCATCAACAGAAATGCATACATCAGCCAACAAGCTGAATAATCACAAAATGGGGGAAAACCCTGATCCAAGCATTAATAATTCAATTAGTATTCATTGAAATAACATTGATTTTAATTAATCTATTTCACATCACTGTTTATATCCTATCTGCTTTCTATTACAGCTTAAAAATCATTAGTGTATAAGCCTGCTAAGTACTTATACCTTTAAAAATAACAAAAGGGAGACATTAACTTGCTGAATGAATATTTTACAGCCTCAAATAGTCAATAAAGAAAAATGAAATGTAATTGCTTGTCGCTGTGCATTACTAATATGGAATACACTAGTATGTTGCCAGCTGTACTATATACATAATTTGATTCATTGGAACTTCAGTATATTAAAATATTGGTAAAAAATGCATTAGCCACCAAAGAATATTCTTACCAACTTGTACTTGCACAATACAATAGCTGGCACTGTTCAGTGACTGACTGAAGCAAAAGACTTCATTTATTCACTGCTCTGCTCTGAGCTCATCCAAAATACACAGGAACCAAAAAAAGAACATGTTTGTGCCTGAAGGAACCCCAGTGGATCGATAGAGAATATCTATGTCCATCACGGAGCTTTGCTGGAGATGATGTGGAACAAGGCACATTTCTACAGGAAACTCCAAGAATCACTGTAATTCCTAAAGCTCTGTGCACCACAGCAAGCCAGAGTCAGCTTCCCTATTTTAGGACACCACTTCTCTTTTTTTATGTTGGGCAATGCTGACAGTCTGGCCTTGGCCCTTTGGCAGGGTACCTTACCAGTGAGTCACAACTAAGCTGGATAAAAAGATGAAGAAGAGAGATGCATAGGCAAATGTAATTTAATAGAGAACAGCAAGACCAGTCTGGGCTACTTGGTGTATCAAAATGATTTTACAAAAAGATAAAAACAAATATGCTCTCCTTTACTTTACCCTGTTATTATGTTTTATGTCATAACGATACAGTTAATCGACAATTTGTTACCTTTTATTTTAGTTTATTTATTTTTGCAATACATTGAGGAAAATTCTGATTTGGATGCAGTCTGATGTTTTTCTGTCTGGCTGGGTAAATACAGAGATATGAAAGTTCAACTGTTTGGTTTCCAAGCAAGGTTTTCAGCTACCTATAGGTCTCTAATTAAGCTCAGTCAATTTTTATTCGTTTCCACAGTCAGATTTCATTGCAAGGCAATCGAAATACTTTAAATCTTTTCACTGTCAGTCATCAGTCTTTGCCTAAGAGAGTCTTTCACATCACAGCTTTTACCTCATTCTCGAACAATGCTCATACTTGTTCTCTTAATTGATACTTGTTTACACTAACGATTTCTGCTATGTGTGAAATACTTTCATGTGTAAAATAAACTGTAAGTAGCATTTCTCCATCTCCAACCCAAACTCATTATCTAAATGCTACAGGTTATTCCACATTTCTATATAGACAGAACACAGAAGTGCTGATTTTATTTAGTAACAGTTGTGGTCACCTTAGGTGTGCCAACAGTTCAGCAAGGGGCACAGACTGCCACTGCACATTATCACAGGATAATAGGACAGAAGAATTTACATTCCAGATATCTTTCAAAAAATACCATAATTGGCTTATCAACAGTACTCAACCAAGTGCAACATAAAGCTCAGGCACAAGCTTATTTTATATATCCATCAGATACCTATCAGATACATATGTGTATAGATAACTATCTACACCTTTTTTTCCCCACATCATATGCAATATTGAAATACATAATGTTTTCCATTGGTATTACATACCTTGCACCAGCCTGCAGCATGTAGATATAGTAAACACTATCACTAAAGTGCAGAAATCTTTGCACACCACCCCTGCAAACAACCTCAGTGCACTTCAGTTTCCACAGAAGTATGTATTTGTTAAAGCTCTTTTACTGAAAAAAGAAAAACACTAATAGCACCATGGGAGTTTCAAGAAAGGCAGGCAAATTATGATCACATTTACCATCTAATTTGCTCTCTGAGGCTTGTTCAAACAGTGCAAACATTGTGCTCCTCTTCTTCATTTGTTCTGACAAGCAGGATGACAACTAATCACCATCAAGAGCTTTCCCACTCTCCAGGCCCCTGTTTTCTGCTTATTCAATTTGATGCTTTCCAACCAAGGAAACTGTTAGCCCTCCCTGCCACCCCAACTGAGAAGGCCAGCTCTCCAAGGCCAGATTTCAACTAGAACTCTTTCTAGGGTGTGAATCCAGTGCTAAGCAGGAATAAAACAGGTTCTTTCTGCTGTGCAGTGTGTGATAGCACCAGCAGTGGGTTCTGTATAGGTTGACAAAAACACCTAAGGGAAGCAAATAAGATTTTAGACTGGCACAGAAAAAGGAGACAGAGGAGAAACATCCTCAACCCTCTTCCTTTATTTTCTCCAAATGACAGTTCTGTGATCTACCAAAGCATTGCCATGCATGCCTTAAAATATAATGCAAAAAAACAACCAAAAAAGAAAAACAAACACAAAAACCCCCCACACCTTGGGAAAATACTGGAAAGTTACTTCAAGAATGTCTGTCCATTGATAGATCTTGTCTTGACAACCGTTGTACTGATTTGCCTTGATAACACTCAGCCACACAATCAAATTACCTTGACTTTATGAGTTAAGCCAGTGTCACTGTCCACATGTCCTATCCCCTCTTCACCCAGAGCTTAAGCAAGACAAGACAAACTGAAAAGAAAAAGGACTAAGCCATAGTACCTCACATGCCCATTGGGCTGTTATGAGAGTACACAGTAGCAGGCACATAAGCCAAAAAGTTGGGCCACTTGTAATAAATCTAAAAGTGAAAATTATGTTGAAACGTTGATATTTAAAGATGTAAAAAGTATGTATTGTATGCAAATAAGGATTCACTACAATTCAACCTTATTAATCAGAGCTCATATCAAAATGGGGCAATGTTAACATATATGGCATAAACCACTATAAAAATTTTCACTGCTTCAGCCATCTGATATTTTATTATTTCTAATAACACAAAGGAAATAATTAACAGGCTAACTTCAAACTCAGCAATTTTAAGAGATCTTGAGCTTTGCATTGACCAAACCCATAGCAAAAATTACTTCTTTTGCTTTATAAGCACTTGAAAAATGCAGCCAGGCATTAATTGATAAAAAGTACACCCTCTTCCCATGAATGAATCCTATCCCTTTACCTTCGGGTAACAGCTCATAACCCCACCAATGTCACTAGTATCACTAACCAGCACCACTGCATTAGTTTGCTATCCAAAAAAGCAACACTAGGAAGCTGCCTGGCTCAAACATTATTCTACTTTTTGAAAGGTTTTTAAATGTTTTCCTGGATCTTGCAATCCTTCTGCTTACAGAAATAATTAAACTAGATAGTCTGCACTAGAATACATTTAGAGTCAGGTGATTGTTCATGAAATATTGTGAAAACTTGTCCTAATACAAAGTGCATACGTGGGTGCAGTATTTCTTTCTAAAAGTTCACTCTTTTCACAAATGCCTGTTCAGGTAAAGATCTAAAAATATAGTATGACAAATACAAATATCTTTGGAGCCTCATACATGGCAAAGGGATGAAACATGCCATGTATAACCCACCACTTCTTAGAAAAATCTATTTGAAACAGAGAGGAATTCTGGGAACTGAAGAAGGTAAAGGTTTCTGTAAAAGGCACAATAAAATTCTTTACTAAGAGCTTGGTATATTCTTGGGAGGGACAAAGAGTGGGGGGGAAAGCCATTCCCCTTGGTCCTGCTGCTTCCAAAAGTACTACCAATCTCTTTTTCTTGGAAAATATTTAGGGGATAGGAACACTAAGACTGTTGTCTCTGCTGCATGTCACATGCGAGCCTTCAGTATTCTCTATTACAATGATAAATATCTTCATGGCAGTAAGAGGTTCCCCCACATCACTCTGCCATCCATGCATTACACCAGCCTATGGACCAAAGAGGTGTATTTCCTGATTTAATGGTAAATCTGGTAGCCTAATGGATTTTAGATTAGACCAGTCCACTCTCATGCCAGTACATAGTCTTCAATAACTGTCTGAAGATGTTCAGTGCTCAGCTACTTTTTCCAAATACTTCATATGCAATTTCTGTAGGCTATGATACTTATATCGTCCATATAAAATTCAGAGGTGCCTTTTCCTTTAACCATTACTGCTGTTTTCTAGTGGGCTCATTTGTGATTTTAATTTGTAAAGATCAATAAAGCCAGTAGCCTCTAAGTTGCATGACACTGCAGAGCTGCAAAAGACGAGTTACAGATTTCTTTCATCTCATCAGCTTCACAGTGTTAACTTGGAGGATCTTAAATTTTGAACTTTTACATCAGACACAGATACCTGTAGAAAGAAATTGAAGCCCAAAGTAACTTTCTTTAACAATTAGTATCCTGTGCAACTTCAGTTGTCAACAGAATCAAGAGGGAGGTAAATCAGTGTGTGTTTTTGGCAGCTTTCCCTTTTCTGCCAATTAGAAAAATTAGACTCTAGATTTCACATTGACCTAAAAGAAATTAGCAATGTTGTCTTGGTCAAACATTAAAGTAAATAGCACTTGCAGCATTAATCATAATTGCAGTTTTTCAAGATATTAATATCACATTCCCACTGACTCATTTTCCTATGCTTACTCCAGTGAATGTATTTTGATGAGTGACATCTGCTTTGTCTGTGCCAAAGGAGAGAGCTGGGTTTCAGCTGCTAAAGCAGCAGTCTGCCAAAGCAGTTGGGCTCACCTTCCCTAGAGAAGACTTCAAGGGCTTCTGGGGAGGCACTTGGGTACAGAGGAGGTGAGAGTGGGAGGAAATAGTAAGAAGACAACAGGTTTCAAACATTCTTCTCCAAGTGGTGGGGAGAAGAGAGCAGGGTACAGAAGCAAGTAAAAGGTGGACTTGGGCTCCGAAGGAAGAAAACACATCTGAACCATTTTTTTATTCTTAAATGGCTCATAAGGAGTATGTATAAAAAGTATTATAGCCACAACAAGGCTCTTTGTAAGGAAACAATGACTTTCTTGATGGGGAGGCAGGCTGTGCTTTGATAATGGTACTCTAACTAATTTCTAACTACAGCCACTATGTTATAAACAAGCACAGACTGAGGGATTTTTCATGTTATTTAATGCTAGCTGAAGGTGACACAATAGGTGAAATTCAATTAAAAATATAAGTAACATATTTTGATGTGTAATAAAATAGTTTCTCCTTAAAATAGTTTGAGAGAGATGCTTTTCCAACTGTAGATGTGCAGATGATACTGTCAAACATCTGGTCGGCCCACTTCTAGCTCTGCTGACCCCTTTGAGGCCAGCTCAGATTAAATCCAGGTGTTTCCAGCAAATGTCTCTCTGTGCTGCATGGGATTCATGAGAAGTGGAAAGCCAGAGACACAGTGGCAGCACATGGGAAAGGAAGCAGCTCTGAGCAGACACAGACTGAAAGCTGTTGTTTAAGAGGATTTAAAATCAGAGTCCACTGAAGTCAATGGGAATTTTGCTACCAACATAGACAAGACTTTGATTGTCTCTAAAATTCTGTCAAATAAGCAAAGCCAGTTGACTTCAAAGAGCTTCTTCACTATGCTTGAGATGCAACAATCGTAGGTGGGACTTGAAATCATTTTAGATTACAACTTCAGGTGGAAGTCCTGTTAACTTTTTTCTTCCATTTAAGAGCAGGTTTCCTTATATAAAGTATTCTCTTCCATTTGAACATTGCATGAAAACCCACATTTCCAACACACCGTAGTAAGTTTTTTACAGCTCAATAGTTACCAGGAATTAAACAGCCCACATCCTTGCAGTGACTTACACATCATGAATAAGGACATGTAAGAATAGACTGAAGCAGAAGGGAGTCAAGCAGTAAGAAAACTAGGAAATGCAAATATTTTACCTTGTCTTACTATCAGCAGAATGTTTTCAGATGAACCACAAGCTACAGAAATAGAAATCAAAGTATAAATAATAATTGTTCTTTTCTTTTGTCTGTACTCAACATGCCTGAGGTAACTATTTAAGCAAACATTAACAAGTGATCTTAAGTAAAATGACATCTTGGTTTTTTTTGGTCTTCCAAAACACCACATGAACTTCTTATACAGTGGACCAGTCACAAGAAGCCATATCACATAAAATAGGAAGGATTAACTTTCTGTTCAGCTACTTGCACAGTCTATCTCAAAAGCAAAAATAACACCCCAAGTCTATCTGAAGATAGCATATTTCTGAAGAAAAGCATATTTCTGTCTTTAAAGGAAGCACTGCTGTAAGTCCCCTACCAAACTAGAAAGGTTGTCAGTAAAGCCAGTGTGTGTCAAATCTAAAGACCCTGGCTGCAGAGCCACCAGCCCTGCCACTATGAACACTACTGCATGCACGTGTTGGTCCAGGGCATTGTGCACCAGCCTGGTCAGTCCAAAGGACAGCCTTGCCATTCTTCCATTCTTAAGTTAAAAAGCTAACTAAATCTATACTGCACAAAAAAGTCCTTTTCCCCTAAGTTCAATAAGAAAAGTATTGTATCAAGTGGCAATAGCTAGGTAGTCTTTATTGGGCTCATAAAAGATTATGATTTTGCCCTATTCTCTATATAAGTGAATTTCTTAAAATACCATTTTTAGAATGCCACTTCTTCTCATGATAGTGTTTCTTTAATATATTAACTTTCCCACATCCCATACTTTGATGGTTCGGCAATTTTCTAGTTCATTTTAAATCATTTTTTGACAAAACAATACCAACAGTTCAGTAAGTGTCCCACTGCATTTTGCAATTTACGTTTCTTTCTGAAATACCCTCTTACTGAATAGCTTTAGCAACTAATAAAATTCTTCCATTTCAAAGCCAAAAGAATCCCATTAAGCACTAAATTCCTGAGGAAGAAGGAAGGACTAGTGATACTGACTGTTGATGGTAGATTTTGGTTTTAACATTAGTAAACCTCTTTTAAAACCAGTAATATGTTGCAATTAACAGGTTTCATGCATAATCTACTGTTTGGATTTTTGTACGTTTGATGCTTTGACACACAGATGTGCACACACACTTGTAGATATGTGCATACATGTGTGTAAATATATAAATGTGGATATACATAAGTATATAGTGACACGTACACACAGGCACATGTATACAGGGGTATCAGTCACCACTGTTAACTTTCACTGTCTGGCTGAACAATAATGAACAAAAAAATATAGTGGAAAGTCACCACTATGAAATGAAGTGTCTTCTTATGTGGTTGGTAAGCTGCAATATCTAAGCTGAGTAGAACCCTGGTGAAGGCCCACGAACCTTGTTAACATAAATTTTGTCTTAACAGTGAAGTGAACTGCTAATAGGATCACTCCCAGTCCATGATTATGGTAACTTTGCATCAGTAATAGTATGATTACTAACTTTTATAAATTATGAACTCTATTGCATCCTCACTTTGGAAAAAATACAAATCCTTGCAAAGAGCACTTTTCTAAAACTAGGGACATAAGCAGAGCTACAGATCCAACTTTTTCAAAAATTCACCCCATTTACTTCCTAATATCTCTCCATTTCTTGGAGACAACCTTTCCCACTTGAGATGGGAACAATTTCAGTCTGCTTCAGTACAAAGCAGAATATCTCAGGTTAATATTTTCTTTAGTTTGGCTGTAATACTTTTCTTCAACTTCCATTTGAGAGAAAAATCTAATGAGGTTGAGGACTGCACCTTCTACAAGACATAAACTGGACTTCTGCAAGAAATAAGCACTGCATTTTAAAATCAAGTTCTGTAAACCTTTCAAGTAATATGTTTTAATTCTAGCATGGACAAAGAATGCTTAAACTCCCTCTAACCTTAACATTATAGTAAATATATCTTCTTTACAGTCCATTTGAGATTATTTTCTTTAAACATGGATTATTTATTTTTTATTAAATACTTGTGTTAAAGAACAAGGTCAGCTTCAGAATTCCTAGAAAAGGGCACTAGAACAAGCAACCTAAATAATGATACCAAGACGAGCATGATGGACATGAGATTTGAGAGAGGAAGGTAGATCTGTTTAAATTTGCTTCAGTCTCTTTCATTGATAGTATTTTGATGAGTGGAAATAACAGCTATAGAATACTTGTTATTTCACTACAATTTATAAGATGTTTTGGTTGTATGAACTACAGAAATATATGAACTATTTTTATAAACAATATATATGACAGTCTCAAGTTTAATTTATTTCATGAACAGAAATGTTTGTCCCTTTACCCCAAACCCCATTATCCCAAAGACAACTATACCAATAATCTCAGTTTTGTTATCATCCTGGCAAATCACAGCATTACAGAAGGGATAAGTCTTTAAAGAGCCAGAGTAAGGTACCACAATATTTATGTTACTTATAGTAAATAATGTTACTTATGGTAACATAAATATTGTCATCATTTCTATTTCTGCTAGACAGGATAAAATACCTGGCTGCTGAATAGCAAAGATGTTTCCAATTTCTCCCATCATTTGAAGCAGTCAATGTAAAAGAGAAAATATTCGAGATCTAAAATAAATCCTGTGAAGAGTCTGCCTTAGTGGCACTCATTTTAGAACTGTCTGCCTTTGCAGTTGGATTTAAAAATGCTAATTATCAAGGTCATCACAAATTTGTGTGATATTTTAGGGTTTTTCTCTGGTTTTCTATTAACCTGAGAAATAGATGTGTTCTTTCTATAATTATTATTCTAAAATTCTAGAATATCTTAGAACTATACTAAAGCTGCCTAGACACTCTTTTCAAAAATTTCCTTTTCTTAATTTTCAGAGCTTAGAAGAATCAACTGCTGTAGCTACTGCATTAAGAGATTAAGATGCTGTTCCCCATAACTAATGCGTCCCTCCATTGCAACACTTACTTTCCCAAGTAATAGCATCTTTGGAAAACACCCACATTTGTTTTCCTATTCATTAGGGTATTTGTAAAAAAAGATAGAGTAATTCTCCTGCAAAAAATACCCCTGAAGTAACTTTAATATAACTATTAAATCTATCTCTTCAACCTAAATCTGGCCACTCTTCATGCCCACATTTTACCAGATAATTCTGACTTGAGGTCTCTAGAAACTGTGACAGATGGATCATCTAACTAAAGCAAATACCTTTGGGTAAAGCTAAGCCAGCAAAATTACTTCTGCTGCTACCGCAGTGGGCTACTATTAGGGAAAGAGAGAAACAAATGAAAACTTTCCCACACATGCCAGGATTGTCACTGACACAATGATAATTGGTTTACAAGAGGTGGTAAGACTGCAGACAAACGGTAATATCATGGTATTCACCTTTGTGCTGTCCTCCCTTGTGTCTTTAGTATGCCCCTCCTGTTATCTGCAGGAGTGATGAGGAGGTCTCATTTTGGAGAAAGATACAGAATTAAGTGGAGATCTCACGTGCATGTCAGGTGATTAAGTGTCACTGCATACACTGTCATACAGTGAGTGGAAGATAAGCAAAACACCCCTCCAAAAACAAACAAACCGAGCAAATACGGTGCCCAACCAACTATAACTTCCCAAAACAACAAATAGGCAAGGGAAATTCTACATCTGCAGGACAAAGATGCCAGCAGAACAGAAAGGTAGTCAGGTGCTTTAGATTTTAACTGTCTCTGAGCACAGGATACCCATATCTGCTTTCAATAAATTCAGTTGAAGGTGGGTATGAAATTATTCCAGAATTTGAAGAATGCTGTTCTCTACACATGTGATATAGCAAAACACATCACAGCTGTGGGAATTACAACCAGGGAGAAGTGTATTTTTTTTTTTGATTGAAAAAGGCAACCAGGGCAGTTTAATGGATATTACTGAAGGCAAAAATAGTCTGATGGAAAGGATGGCCACTTACAGAAGCCAATAGATTTAAACATTAGAAAGAATTCAAAATAACTAGAAATGTTACAAGCAGCATAGACCAGTACAGAAATTACAAGCTGAAATTTAACAAAAACACATCTCAGAATTATACCTACTTTGACAACTATCATGTGGAAATGCACAGGTTAACATGCAGGGGAAAAAGGCAACAATTGCATGATTTTGCAGACAATCAGCAAAAATCCACAGAGCATTTATAGCAGGAGCAAAGAAATAAATTATACTAGTACCACTAGCAAAGAAAAACTATTCAAAGTAGTAAACACCTTCATAAAAGAATATTTTTGTCACTATCTTCAACCAGACAACTTTGATGACATAGAAGATACAAAGATTTTTATTTGGGTGATAATATTTTGAACAGGAGTGGGGTGAAAAGCAAGAGAGCATGGCCAGAAAATTCTGAGCAAGAACCTGTACTTTCAAAGGCTAAAGCTAAGCAAACACGTTACTCTTTCAAGAGCAGAAACAACAAATCTAGGCAAGAAGTGGAGGAGCTGATTTCATGGTGAGGCTGTCACTGACCAGCTCTACCAGACACACAATGGGTATTATGATGCTATGGAATGAGCTCTGGTAGGAGGAACACACATAAAGAACTGGTGATTTACAGCCAGGCAAAATGTTTCTAATGAAAGGCAATCAGGGTTATATCTCTTTGCTAGTATTTGCATCCAAAACTCTTTATATTTTCTATGGGGGTGTGAGTGATAATATTTCTGGCATAATGACCCTACCATGGTATTATCTAAACATAGAAGTAATAAAGCTAAAAAGTACCTACTGAATAAGTCTTTACTACTTTTTAGTATTGAAAGGAACCCAGAACTGACTAAAATGGGTCTTAAGCTGTCTCTGTGTTTTGCTAAAAATGCTCAGCAAACTTTCCTTCCTTACCAGGTAGCTATTTTCTTTTTTTCTCTTCCAGAAGTGGAAGATCTGCAAGCTAAGGTCAAAGCTCAAAAAGCTTCAGCAGTTGTAGACACTTTCTAGAATACTTGACAAAATTTAATTGCTAAAGCTTTTGTTCAGAATGAAACAAACTTAGAGGACTGCCTACTCCCCACATCAGCAAGGAGTCAATGTTCAGTGCAACATTGGGTATTTCACATTTATTATATGTGAAAACTATTCAGGGGCTGAAAAAACATCTCAGATAAGGGCTGGAAATACCCTGAACCGACCTAAAATGAAAGGCCAGAATTGGAATCCACAGAGTTATCCCATATGCCAAAAACTACAATGAATAAGTCAACACAGGGAGTATAAAATACTGACACTGCAGCTCTAAGTAGGATAGATTTGTTTATGTTGCTTGGAAAAAAAATACACTTCTTTTAGATTAATATTCTCATTCTGCTGAGGCAGCATCTCCTAATAAAATGACATCTAAGCTTGTGATGGTGTATATGCAGTATTTTTACTAGATACAGCACTGCTGACAGTAATATCCAATAAAGGACAACTTATTAAGCAAAAGTATAAGCTTTAAGTAATCAAGCAATTTAAAAGTTTTATTCTCAAGACTAATGGATTTAATGACAACAATAATGCAGATATTGAAAAGGGCACCTAGTTAGATTCCAATCCATGTTATAATATAACACAACAGCATCACCACTTTCTTTAATCAATGCAGGTAACTGGTGGCAATTTTTAAAGTGCTACCAGAAAACACATATAAAACAAAATTAATAGATAACAATAACTAACAACATTATTTATATTACAATTTTTAACAGCGGGTTAATATTATAATTTATTTAATGGGGGGTTCCTTCCCATTGCCACTGTATATAATGCTGTCTGTGTTTTCATAGTGGGAAACATTAGTTGGAAGACTTAAAGAATGCAAGTGAAAATCCTGGAATTGCTGGATACTGTAACATGGGAGGAATAGGACACTCTATTTGGGTTTCAGAAATGAAAAAGATAAAGAGGCATCAAATTTACCTCTTTGCTTAATGAGACATAGAGCTAATAACAATAACACAACATTTAGACAACTGAACATCAAAATACAATGCAGTAAAAGAAAATGGGCTTTCTGGCTTAGCTTCATACTGGATTCAACTTCTCAAGTCTAAGTAACAACACAAAACATCTCAAACTCTAACTGGATTAAGTAAGAGAATTCATTATTAGGTTGGTTGTTTATAACTTGACATTGTGTTGAATGCTAACTTGTTTATTTAACAGAACTATTACAGAACCTTGGAAAGAAAACGCATTGTGGACCAAACATCCAAGTTTCTAAAACAAAGAACCAGCTCTATAAAACCTCTTCCACTTGAAGAAGGAACTGTCAGATAAGGCGTAATTTTTGAAAGCAACTGATCAGTGATAAACTCATTTTCCAGATTGCTGTGCACTCTTCATCCATAGTCAAGGATGTGGCATTGGACTCTGTCTTCTGTCAGAGGAACAACACTCCTAATATTTTAATTTACACTCATTCAGAATTGAAATGCAGGGTTTATTACTCAAGAGCCTGGCAGCTGAACAGCAATATGCGGATCTACCCTGTGAACAGTATGTACTGTAGGCAGAATTGTTAGAATGAAGGAAGACTAAAGATAAAGCCAAGACTCCTGGTGAGATCTATCAGATGCTTATTAGCACAAGAGATTTCAAAAGCTACATGACAGAAGGGATAAAACAGCTGAAAATAATCTCATATAGTGTACAGTCAAGGAGGAGACACAGAAATACCAGTGCTATGTGTGAATATCAGCTAAACATTTGTAAAAGCAGTTCAGCAGAACAACTGATGTAAAAAGAAGACAAAAGTACTGACCTACTTCACAGCTCTTCGTGTTCCGACTACCTCATACAAGCTCTAAGGCTAACAGTTCATCTTCATCCTCATTCATTCAAAATCATCATCCAACTTTCCCTTTCTCTTCATCTGCCAAGAAACCTGCAAGGCGATTATTAATGTAATGCAATGTGGAAAAGCAGTTGAATGAAACAGTGTCACTGCATTCCAAGTATGGTGGAAATTTCTTCCAAGAATCTCTATCAAGTCACCTTTGATATTTATAGTAGATTTGCAGCTCCATCCCCCCAGTTAGCAAACTTCTGTGCATATCTACTGAAGAAGAAAAAGGAAAAAAGCGTCTTTGCCTTAGGACAAATGAAAATCTATTTCAGTTATGGTTGTTCTTGACAGTGTCTGGTGTGATAGGAACTTGCTGAAGACCAAGTTCCCAGCAAGATACACAGGGAGAGTGACCTTTGAGCGTAACCATAGTTTTGTTAGGATGTTAATTAAAATCCATATTGATCCAGAGGAAAGTATACAATAGAAAATTGGGATATACTATGTCTGGCACTGGAAAGTCATTCATAAGAGTACTCAGGTTCCACACGAAAGACAGTGGTATCACTGACACAATAAGGGGCCCAAAACTTAAATAAGTTTCATGGTCATGACAGTACTATGGCCACTTGAAAGACAAGGTGGGGAACTCTGATTGTGTTCTAACTCAATGGCACAAAGAAGAGAGTAGATAAAAAATGGGACATGTACTACTTGTTTATGAAGACTTTAAAGGAGAAGTGACTTTAGCAAAATCCTTTAACAGAATATTCAATAAAAGCAACATGCCAACAATTTTGTCTAAAACCTCCTGCACAAAATTGTCAGAATCATATATATTTGCCCTATGTTGTTTTTTTCTTTTCTTTTTACATAATATATCACCACAAATATTGACATATTTCAATTATACATTATGAACTATTTTAATCTCTGCTGGAGACACCTTTTCAAAGACAAAACACTATCCCCCCCCAATATTTAAATGAGAAGATAGCAAATTCCTGTGTCACAGGGATTCTGTGTATCTTTAACAAATCTATCTTTACACTACATTTCATGTGAATGTAAGGATTTTTCTCAGTTTAACTACCTAATTTTCAAGTACCTAGGAGTTAACTACACATACAATGCACAGAATTTACAAGATTTGCCTTTCTTTGAATGGCTGGAAAAGACAGGAGGTTTCAGAGTGATTTTGTCAGAGGATGCTCTTATATAACCATGACTATATACAATAAAGAATCAAAACATATGGTAGAAACTGCAAGGTCCAAATTGTTAATCCAACAAATGGATGACCAGAAAATGCAGCATGTATTTACAGTGTTGATTAGGGTAAGAGAATTGAGAACATCCTGAAACACATGGAGCCCAACAATGCAATATACCCAACCAATATTTATTGCTGCCTCTCTAGAAGCAATTTCCATTTTGATGTGTTCTCTCACACATGATGTTCTGAAACAGTTAAGTAACATGAAAAATACAGGTTCAAGACTATATCTATCACAGATGAAAATACAACATTTATGCAGCATTACATAATAAAGCCACTGGTTTACAGACCCAAGGTCCTCTCAGGACTGCCACAAATCTACATATTGTCATATGCGAGAGATTTTTACATTTGCTTATGCAAATTAAAAAGAATCCACATTAATAACCAAAACAAAAACCCCATAGTCATTGACTTTAAAGGGCTGAGGAAATTTAACAGTGACATTTGGTTGCAGCAAAGGTCACCTATTAGTTCACAAAAATCTGCCTGGAAAGCCACCTATCTTAGCCAATGTTTTATAGAGAAATCAAGGACTGTGTTAAAACCATCTGATTCCTAAGGGGGGTGGGCTGGGTGGGGAAGCAATATGCAATACTGAGGGTCTATCTGCATTTGTTCAGAACTTAAAAGAAAGCAGAATTGTGAGGAGGGAAAAAAATGGTGGCAGTTCTTTACACACTTATTTTAGAAACTAGGAATTAATTTACTGCATCAAACTGTTTACCTAACCAATATATCTGGCTAAATTTCTACTATGCTAATGTAAGTGAAATTATTAACACTGATTTTTGCCATATAAAATATAGATTTTGTGGAGATAATCAATGCTAAGCATGGAGCTCCATAAATTTATGGAACCCAACAAATTTAGGTAAGAAATCATATGGCATGTTATCTGCAGCAACAGATGACTGGACTGATGAACCTAGAGGTCTCTTCCACTCTTGTTTTCACAAACTACTACATATAAATTAGATACCATTTTTCACTAGTAGCTTAATTAAGTTTGGACATGTGTATTTAGAGTTGAAACATGAATGCATTCTCTCAGTACATGATCCAGATATAAGATGACTATTTCTGCTCAAGTCCTACACACCACCATAGCTATCCCTCTCCCTAACGCTTTTAATCTAATGGCACAATTAGTTCAGTTAAGGATTAGACATTATATTCAGAATTTTACAAGAGTTCTCCTACCCCTAAGTATCAGAGAATGCAAAAAATACATCACCCTCGCATGTCTTAGCAGGTAACCATTAAGTATCTTCTACCATATGTAAGAATCAGCATGAGATACTACTACAAAAAGCTGTATCTAACCCAACATTTTGATACACCTAAAAAAATTTGTAGATGCATAATATAAAAAAAGTATAAATATACACATATCTATTCACATCTGTATATATTGCCACATGCTTCTGGAATAGTACATTTGACAAACACCAAAAAAAAAAAAAAAAAAAAAAAAAAAAAAAAAAAAAAAAAAAAAAAAAAAGGAGGCAAGTACTCCATAATATAGCATGCACTTTTTTTAGAATACTTTATCAGTTCCTTAACCTCCCAGATGACCCTATAGAGCTGGAAAGTATGGACTAATTTTTAAGGCACTGAAAATGATGTAAACAAAAAGAAATTACAAGAAGGCACCAAATCCCAGGTCTTCCAGTTTTTAATAGTGAACTCCAATTCACTAAAAAGCTACAGGTCTTATTTTGGGATATTATCTTCAGTTTTTGACCACTTTTTCATGAAAATCTCTCAATCCCCCCATTCCATGAGGAAAACAATATATTCAATCTAAGAAAACCACCTGTGCTTTTTAATAGCCTTGCCTGACAAGAATAGGTCTTGCAAAAGATGAGATACTTAAATGGAAAACCATTCAACATTTGAGAAAGGTGACTAAATTCACTAGCCTAGTGTCAATTTTTACTTTCCACGTTTGTTTTTTGAGCTTTTTTTTAAAAGGCCATTCATGAAATATTAGAGAAGCCTGTCTTATATTAATGTTGTGTCCTCTGACATCCACTCAGGGAAAGATAAAAAGATGGCATTAAGTTTTAGCAGTGAAGTGAAATGTTGCATGGTGCAAGGTGACCCAGTCTCATTTAACAGATTACCAAAATATAATCAAATAAAACCTATGATCTTTACACTGGCAAAAACAGTGCAGCAAGAGGACAAATGTGATTTTAAAAACTTAAAAGACCAATTGAAATGAATCATGTATATTTTTACAATGTAAGTGAGTCCTCTGCAGCTATCCAGTCCTTGTAAGAGCATCCATATTGAGGGCAAATTTTAGTACAGGCAGGTTCAGCTTTCCCTACAATTTTTTCCTGCCACTCTATCTAACTCAAAGCAAATATCCCAAACTCAATTAAGCTGTTTGATTACACTAAAAATAGTCCTTGCTCTTCATCTTATTCTCAGTATCTGCTGACAGATAACTCATAGTTCACAGGGAATATATTGTCTAAATGCATTAATCCACAGCTGGGGGAAAAATGGGAAAACTCATACCAGTCTGATGATGTGTGTACAATTCAATTATACCACAATAAACTGTCATGGGTTAAGATTACCAACAGAAAACTTTAGGAAGCACAGATTGTGAAGCAGATTTAGATTTAATTGATAGACTTCTTCTCATACAGCTTGTTTTTGATTGCTACCATGATTTCCATACACCTTTCTCTAATGTGTTTTCTGATAGCTACTGACAAACTTGAGATATTTTCATGATGGACTTTGGCTGTAATCCACTATGGCAATTCCTCCTTTCCTAAACCCTCACATTTAGTCCTTCAAATCCATTCACTGAGAGCTGCCTCAGCTGCCACTCTGATTGCAATGCCTCCCAGACCCTCATCAGCTCACCTCATCTATCCACTGTCACACAAACTTGGGCTCGATTTGTTGAAATGGAGGAAACTTCTCCTAGGGTCGAATGATGTAATTTGGGGCTGAAATTAAGTGAAGCTTGCAGGTTTGGATAGAGTGTTAGGTGAAATTCTGTCAAACAAATCCTGAAAAATAAACCAAAACAAAACTATGAATTCATGCCTGTATTTTGCAGGGAACAATTCCTGGCAAAATAATTTGAAGGAGACCTTAAGAAGCATAAACAAAAATTATGTTAAAATTTTCTATATTTCTTAATTTTTAGATTAATTTTAATTATCCTTTTGCGCAGAAGAGAAGAGTTAGTGAGGGGAGAGGTGACTGAAGCTGTAGAGTTAAAACACTCACGAACATCCACAACTTCAAAAATGTACTATTAACACATTGGGAGATCTCTGCCCAGATTCATGCCACTAAACACAGGACTTAAGAGTCTGAAAAAAATATCCAAACATGTGAAAGTAAAAAAACCCCTCTGTATAATAGAACAGCAATAAAAGTCCCTTACCAATTATTCTACTGTGTTCTCAAAATAGGAGCAGCATCTCTTATGCCCTAATTTTATCATTTCCTTTGCCCCATGTTAAAAAGCCAGTGTAATTATCCTTTATAAAGGTTGACTGAGGTCCCGGTGAAAATCTGCTCAGGGTGATAATTTAGCTGGCTTTTTTATTTGTGGAATTCAGGCAAGAATGTTTCAAGCTCTTTGTCAAAATAACTGCTCGATCTGCTTTAGTATTTTTTTAATTGTTAAAAAAATAACATTTTCTAATAAAATGAGGGAGAGTAAGGTTAAATACTCCAATTACCAACTTGCAAGAAGAGTGAAACATAAAAGTTGTGCAAAGTGATTCCTAATTTTGACGTATTTGGAGTCAATTCTTAATACTTAATGATACCTGGCAATGTAAGTCACAGTAGCATGGTATTATGGAATATTCTCTGACACTTCCACAATGCATTTAAGTGCTACTAAAAATGTTTTTTTGTCATTAGTAATTAATAAATTCATTACTTCACATTCTACTGACTGTCAATGTGCCAGACTTCAGGTAACAAAAATTTTCATTTTAAGAGAGATTTCAAGTAACTTGACCAACAGGAAGATTCGCAGTGCTTTTTTCCTAATTACATGACCTGGCTTAACAAGTAAAACAAAACAAAACAAAAACAAACAAACAAAAAGCTAAACTAAACTAAACTAAACTAAACAAAAAAAAAAAACAAAACTCCAACCAACCAACGCACTCCCAAGTGCTCTACACCAGAGATGCCGAAAGGAAAACCTCATTTTCAAAAAGTGAGAGCTTTCAGAAAGTTGAAGCTTCTTTATCTACTTATTTAAACCGTATTGAAACATGGTTCCTGAATGAGGCTTTTATTGTATAAGCAACACAAAAATAGCCCCTAAAAAGCCATCCTGCAAAGCATAAAAAGCAACTGAAATGCTACAAAAGCAACTTAAACTCGTGATGGTTTCTTCCAGTCATACATCTGTTCCAGTCCTCTATCCAAAAGTGATTGACTTAGCAGAGGTACAGCTCTTACAAACATAACACAACTGCACTTGCTGCCCCTCTGTCTCTCAACATCAACCACAACCACCACCTTGAAACAGGAAAAGGCCCAGAGCAGGTGAGAGAGCGAGGACACTGCAAAGGTGACCCTCAAAAGATGCAGACAACCACAGTGTCCCACAAACACTCTCCCTCTCAAGCACCCCCCCTGAGCAGGACCACGGATCTTTCAGGCAAAGGACAACCATAGCAAAAGCCCTGCCTGCATTTCTCAGTCCTTCCTAGTTGTCATAAAATATTGCCTGAATATAGCAGCTCTCTCTTTCCACCATAGCAGTTGTAATTTTGAGCCTTTCAAAAAAACCTTCCATCAAACAAAAAAACCACCACACTTTTTTTTCTTTCCCCCCAAAGTCTACCATTCTCTTATCTCCGTCTTAAATACCATATTTTCTTCTAGCAGAACATTTTTTGAGGTACCATAAGTAAGACTCTTTCCACTGAGTGATTCCATGAAGACTGTGTCTTGGAAGGCTCTACTTTAATAATTTTTTTTCCTTTTAAAAACTTTCTAATTTAGTACTCATAGCAGTATATGTATTCCTATGAAAAAGTCTACATAAATTTATTGGAAATTACAATTTTAAGACATTTCCAATCTATGAAATTTGACAGTAGAAAAATATTACTTCTCTAAAAGTTGACAGTGATTAAAAAACTACAGAAGGATTATCACTGCCTATTAAATGTGACAGTTTGAACCATTTCTATGGAATCCTTTCTTATTTTATTCCTTTTACAGCCATTAGCATATTTCCAGCTAATAGCTAACAATTGTCCACTGAATTAAAAAAAGACTCTCCCTAAATCTGCTTCAATGGCTAGATATTACGGCCATCAGTTAAAACTCTCCTATTTCTCATCCAATGGCTTTACACACTGCAAACAGTTACACTCTCTTTGGAAACTAAACACCCAGCTGAGCACTGCAGCCTGTCCTACAGAGCCACTGGTGGTGTGGGTGCACCCTGTTCCTGCCTCAAAGTCTGCAGCTCCTGCAGAATTCCACACTTGGGGCATTTCACACTCTGCCATCCACTACTGACCTATGCCAAGAGACAGACAGGCAGGTCTTCAATCTACACTTGCATGGCTCTTGCTACACTCATGTTTGCAAACATACATTTTTATTTCAGACATATCTTCCTCCCTCACTGAGCTCCTCCTCTCCTGTGCTTGATGCACCCACTGTTTAGGTCTCTACAATGGCCAACAGACCTCAACTGCCTAATGCTTTAGTGAGCAGCCTACCAGGACTGCTTCATGGTAGATGCAGTGCTATACAAGAACTCAGATAACATTTTAAGACCAGTTTATCTCCCTCCAGGACAATAAATTAGTTCTTCTATTATGAGTTCTTCTATTATTTTGTATTATTTTAATGGAATGCAAAATATTTTTCCACACCAACTACATTGCAGTACTGTGTGGTCACTTACTAATTTGTAAACCATTATTTAACACCAGCCATTTTGTCAAGATCATGCAAAGGCCTTCCTTGCTCCACAGAGACAGTCCATGTTCTCTCTTAATGAGAAGGACACCAGCTTGGTATGGTTATGTTACTTTTTTCCTCTAATTTTCATTTCTGTGAATACTGCCACAACACATAAGTTACTCTTAATATTCTTCTAAGTGTTAGTAAATGGTATATAAAGTTTATATGGCAATCCAATTCTTAATGCATTGGATTTTCTACTTTAGTGGCTGTTCATCTGGTATGATTTCTTAATGGACTCTTTTTATAAGAACTAGATTGTAATTAATTGCACTCCATGATTACATACATGAAAAGGATTGAACCCTTGACATACACCAAGGTGAAAGAAAAGATGCAGGTTATGGTTTAATAGTTTTACTTAGATAAATGGTGACATTTCTTAATAGAACCAAAACAATTCTATGTTCTGTTCAGCCAACTCCTTCTTTTATTAAACTGTGTCAAGCAGGTACCAGAATTGAGATGGACTCATGTCACTCAATGGGAATACATCAGCATTCAGCACCTTACTTTTCATGGAATAGTTTTCTACATTGAAAAATTCAACTGGATGCAATTGTTAAAGAGCTTTCAAATATTTATTTAGATTGGGTGTCAACCTTTATCATAATTATCTTTTTTTTTCCTCCCAGTTACTAACCTTCATCTTCTCAGAGCAGGCTGAAATGTCATGTAGTTTGTCTGTCCATAGGAGAGCTTTCCAGAACATAAAAAAACCCCACACTGCTGCTATTCATTTAGTTCTGTTTGCATGAAGCTGGGAAACACTCTACAGAGCATTTTCACACATATAATCCAACCAAAGTGCTCACTATGAACAAGTTTAAACCAGTGGCTAGTTTTTTAAATATCTGAGAGTAAAACACCAGCATAGTGGAAGACAGAGAACCTGGGCTCAAATTTTTCAGATTCTTGTCATGTATTCACAGGAGGGCTGTTTTGAACTTGTCAAACCAAGTCTTAGAACAAGAGACTTGGAAAACAATGGGTTCTTCTCATCATGACACTCATTTTTCCAGTCTAAGTTTCTCAGCTGTAATGACCTGGGCTTCTGTGGACAGATTTCCAACAGATTCTACCAGAGAATATGAACATGCTTCAGAAATCTAGATTCAGTGTAAAAAAGAAAGCTGCTGTTGTGTCATCAATCTTCTACTGTCTGAACAGAAAACAATTTCAAATACACTAATAAATCCTTTCTGTTTTTCCCTTCTACCTTTACAAAATTTAACCCTTTTACAAGATCACCTTGTAATCTCATCTGACTACCACAAGAGTCACTGTCTCCTAGATCATAGTACTACTCCAGCAACTTTCTTCAACCTCTATTTTAGCACTTGAAAAATGGAGCAAGACTTTTGGAAATGTGTGTACAAATGCCTGAATTTGAATGACTGACATTTTTATATTGCTTCATGTGAATCAGCTATATTATGAAAAGAACACAGTTTTATAGGAAAGTCCAACTACAGCACAGCCTGAGGCATAATTTCTATAGTTTAATCAGTGAATCACTTACTTAGTATCACACAGTTCCCTCTTCCTTGCTCAGTATGCCAAAATTGTTTGTCTCTCCAGAATCATTCAGCTAAACTTATTTCATCATAGTAGGAATATTAAAAAATAGCTAGGCTTGCTGTGGTTATTTATCAGAACCTGAAATACTGTGAATGTGAAGTTGCAATTTACTGCTGTCCTGTTTCAAGAGTAGAACTGAAAGGCATATGGTTAACAAAACAACCTGTAACTGCTTTGAATGCTATCTCTGAGCCCGTGAACATACATCACTGTTTTTAGTCCCATCTAGCAGGGGCATTTATCCTTAACAGCAACAGATCATGAGCAAACACTAAAGGAAAAAAAAATAATAATAAAAATAAAAATAAAAAATAAAACAAACAAACAAAACCCACAACAACAAACACACCAGAAAGGAAGTTGTATTTCCTGTTTGTTATTTAAAATGTGCTCTCCACAACTGACAAATTAAAGGAGAGCCTTGTGAGCATCCGGAGAGAAAGGAACAGGAGCTCAGCAGCAACTGTGCCAGCCCCATACGGCACCGTGTGCAATATGGTCCTGAGTTGCCCATGCAGGGCTCCACTTGTAGAGCTGGACACAAACCAATTCCTGCAGCTCAGGACAGAGGATGGAATGAAATCAATCCCAGCTCCCTGCAAAACCTGAATGCAGCCCCCAGAGCCAGCAGTCTGTGCCCAAGAGAGTACTGGCACAGGAGACTGCAAGGGAGCCCATGAGCTGCCCTCACAGAAATTTTGGCTCGCCTACAGCAGTAGGGGATTCACCTCCAGCCAGGTGGGAGGAAGAGCACACTGGCCCCTTACATGGCTGGGTGAGCTGCCACAGCTATGGTTTCCAAAGAAGGTTAATAAAAGAAAAATTTGGAAAAAAAAAAAAAAAAAAGAGAATTGTTCTTCCTGACTTCACCTCTATTGAATTTAACTGCATCCTCTTCACATGTGCTCTTACAGAGAAGTAGAACACCCAATAAAGAGACCTAAATCTCAGCTCAGAGCCTTATGTGTTAAAACTATACAGAACATAGTTCAATACAAAACTTGCATTCAAAAACAGTAACAAAAAAGCAAAGTAAAACATCTGATCCACACTACCCCCAAAACTGAAGTGAATTCACAGCAAAAATGCACATGTCTGTCAGCAACCCTCACTGCAAATATGAGAGCTAAGAAATTTGCTATTGTATCTTAAGTAATCATTGTAGTACTCAATAAAAACAAGAATTGGAAGTTTATTTGAAAGTGGGGTGCTGAAGTATGAACAACTAAGCTAGAATCAAGTATCCCAGACCCAAAACATAACTTCGACATGGAAATCTTCTGCTCACTTAGAAGATTAGCACAAAACATATTTCCTAAACTTTGCTGAAAAAGGCTCTTCCAGTTAAACACATGGGTCTGCCTACTGTTTTAGAGCTAAGCACATGCACACTTACCAATGTGATCAAGGCTTTAATCCTTCCTCTGGTGGGCTCAGTAATAAAGTGGGGATAACCATGCTTACCTACTTTGTAGGGTGTTGTCAAAATTAATGCTCACAGAGCAGTCAGTAGGTGAAAATCATTATAGCTCCCATCCTGCAATTGCTAATGCATGGGCTGCCTGCTGCACACACACTGAGCCTGGCAAAAGCTAATTGAGTCCTCTGAAGGTGCAGCAGTTTGTTCAGGCCCCATCAATAAACTGTTAAGAGTTTAAAAAACAAAACAAAACACCACCATACTAAATGTGAACACAGCACAATTTTCAAATGATCCTGCAGACCAGAGCCTCTGGGGCTAAGCATGGCACAGAAAAAGCTTTTATAAGAGAATGCAATACTGGGAGGTATATTTGTGTGTATATATATAGATATAGATGTACGTACAGGGATATAAAAATACAGCTATTAAGCCAGCTATTCGGTATTACCCCGTGGACACACTCCCAAACACGCACTCCCAGGCAAACACGAGCCAAAGTGCAGGCAGCACCTAAGCTACAATAAATCAATGATTGTATGCAAACAGATGAAAATACAGACACCAAACTGAGGCGTAATACTACCTTCCCTGAACATAACTCCGATCTGGAAGACAAGTCTGGGAAAAAAACTCCACGTGATTGTTCATTCTGAAGAATGTAAATGAAATTAAGGAAAGATCTGAGCCAAACCCGCTTGCTCATCAATATATCCTACAAAACCAATTTAACTGATGTCAAACTCAAATAATTCATCTGACGTCACACTGGAGAAGCCAACCATGAACACCTCACAAATTATTATTTTGATCCAATTGTTAGACCCAAGTTACAGCAAAAACTGCACTTTCTACAGCTGTTAAAGCAGTGACCCTGGCAGAGCATGCTTTTGTGCTGAACTTTTTATATCACCAAGCCTATTAATCAGGTGGCAGTTCAAACTGATGTGCTTTATATAGTTGACCCTGGCCAGTGCTTTAATTACTTGGTATTAAATGGTAATTAAGACTTTTCACATTCAGGTTTAATCCAAAAATATTTAGTCTAAAATCCAGTAATTTAATAAAGAGTTGTGTTCTTTACTGTGCTTCAGCCTGGACACTAAGGATGCAGCAATTTACTATTGACAAGCACTAAAGGAGCAGGTCATTTCACAAGTATAGTGTGGACAAAGGTGAACCGGGCAACTGATGAAATCTGTGGCCAAGGCGAAATAGCAATCTCTGAGCCAAATGGTAATAAAGTTACTGAAATGAAGCAGTGTAGCTTCTGAAGTGAACTGTCATAAGGAGGATACAAGCTCCAGGACAGCCCAGCCAAAGTAATTAAAACTTTATTCCCTGAGAGCCAGTCAAAGCGGCTAGCCCTACATCTGATTTTACATTAAGCAAAAATAGGTGTGTAAGCTGGCAACAAACACCAGCAGCTGTAGCTAGCACTCTATGAAACAGCACCCACCTCTCCGGAAGTATCTGCAAAATTTGCAATAGGTGAGGCTAAATTAGAATCACGCTTTTAAGGCTCTTTCCTGTATTATTGAATTCTACCTCTAGATTTTCTATGACATGCAAAAACCAAATAGAAATGCAGACAAATATCACTGTCCAAAATTCCCTGCTAAATCAAAGGCAATTACTTCCCTCAATAGCTATTAAAGGCAGATAGTTTAATCATTGGAGAAGCAATCTAGTGCATAGGAGTCCAGAGATGTAGGCTTAACTCACGGCTCTGCTACTGACCTGCTATATGACCTTGGGCAAGTCTCTTCACATTTCAGCGCCTCTTTGTGTCCCTATTAACCTTTGTGCGTCTCAGCTATTTAGAATGTAACCCCTCTGACGCAGAACAGTCTCTCACTACATGTTTTTACAATACCAGCACAACAAGGTCACCATCTTGGTTGAGACCTCTAAGTGCTACAGTAATCCAAATAAATAAGAACAATATATTCAATTATTCACTTAGATTTATTCAATTTTCCCATAACATCTGGATAGCTGAGGCATCACCACAGATTAAAATGTGCATCCTACATCCTTTTAATTTTAATGTCTCACCTGTTGTTTGTGTAATTGAAATTTGTATTGATTTTCATAAAGCAAAGTACACCTAACTCACTGCCTAAAACACAAACAATGGAATGAGCCATTGGTATCCAAGTTATTCAGAACACATAGGAAATAAATCACGCATCCGAAAGGAGAAACAAGAAGGTCCACCCAGTATAAAGTTTGACTCAGCAAAGCACTTAAGCATGTCCTTAAGTTTAAGCATGAGTAGTCCCATTGAAGCTCTTAAGCTAAGCCTAAATAAGGAAGTGAGGCTTTTCAGAGTTCAAGGAATATTATGTAAAAGATGTGAAACAATTACAGCACAATCATGAATATAGGTATGTTAACACACATTTTGTGAAACTGCAATATGAACAGATCCCCAAAAAAGGGAACAAAAATATGCCTTCCTTTAAAAACTGGTGATTAAACAATGGATGTTTCTTGATACTAACCATGCTCCCCAACAAGCAGACACCACACCTTCATATACAACTCAATGAGTATTTCAATTAAATGCATTTTCTTTATCTACTTAACCTGTACTTTGAAAGCATTTAGATGCAGGAAAAATGTAGCACAGCTATTATTATCCATAACACGCTTTCTTCAAAAATATTTTGCAATCATGGTACATTTTTCACAAGTTCTGTCTGTATTTTTAAGAAATATTCAACCTGAGCTAAATGAGGTAAAATATAGGCTACAAGCAGAACCTAGAAATAAAATTAAAGAAGAAGAAAAACTAGGAATTGTACACTAAAGATGTTACCTAGAAGCTTGAAGCCAACAAACAACAAATAGCATAAGATTTGGTTACTTAAGCAAGTTTGTAAAATGGAATGCACATTGACAGGAATCATTCTTCTTTTCTTGATTCAGATATAGATACTTGAGTATGCTCACCTTCAATTCATGCTGTTTAATTCTGACTCTTTGGAAACAAAAGCAAACAAAATATGAAAACATTAAACACTCCCAACTGAAAATTGTTACACAAGCACCAGTAGTAGAAAAGAATTGTAATTAAAAATGTACTGACCACAAAGGAAGCAATAAACAATCATTTTGGCAATGCAACTTTTGTAAATCCACTAAAATTCTACCCGAAGAAAAGACTCAAGCCTACGCAGGTATTGATACATCAAAAACATGTCATGAATGACAGTATAATAATAACCATCACTAAAAATAAAACAAAGAAAGTAAAATAAAAACCCATGTGTGGCTTAATAGCCACCTTTTCAAGAAAACTGAGAGCACTAGGAAAAATAGCAAAAGTCTTCTGTCTTCCAAGACATAAATTTTTAATGTCCAAACTCAAGCTTGGGGTACATAATTTTTATTTTTCACAAAAGGTATCTTCTTCATAAGTATGGCATGAAGGTAGGATGAGACGATGGCAAAATTGTTGAGTAGGCTGGAAACTGTACAACTTATTACCACTATAAAGGGACTATTAACTGAAAAAATATTACATAAACCATTTGTCTTGAATATGTAAAGTTTGTAGCAAGCATAAATGCTAGTGAAAAACAAGAAAAAAAGACATCGAGAGCTCATGCAATAAAAGAAATGTCCTTAAAGATCTTTTCTCCCCCTGGGAATTTAAATGTAGTGAAAATTTGGAAGATGCAGTGTCTTTAGCGAGGAGCTCAGTTACCATAACTGATACACATTACCAGCTTTAGAATTCTAATTGTGTTTAATACAGTTTCATGTTGCATCAAAGTACAAAATCAATACCATTTGTCCAGCAAACAGGAAAAATGGAATCTATAAACTGCTCTTATTGAGTAATTAAACACCTATTATTGTCATGAGTGGTGAAACAATGAATTTGATAAGACAAATTTTTGCGACAAAACACTGCAGTGATTAATACCTCCCTACGTATTAAATAAAAATGACTGCCTTTTGTGCAGTACTGCTGGCAGAAGAACAGGAATGAGAGAAGTAGTTGCCAGTGCCACAATAACAGGCTAACCTTGAACTGAACTCCTTTCCTCAAGAAATTAAATGCTGTAGCAGGACTTTAAATCCCTCCACTTAGAGCTCATTTGTGTTTCACGTAACCTGCAGTTCCTGAAGAGAACTCATTATCTTCAAAAAGGAGAATCCTTTTATAATTTCTTTACAAATGTGTATATTGTTTCTGCAAAAAGTATTTCATATCAGAAAAGGGATAAGAGTATTAGCAGTGTAAGCGAGGCAAAAAGGCTCGTATCATTAAGACACCGTTCCTGCTTCCTGGGAATTCAAACGCCAACTACAGTGGTAGGAGAAAACGAATGAGAATGAGGTTAAAGAAAATGTACCTTTACAGCAAAATTTTAATCTGTTAGATTGATGCTAAACTGCCTTGGTCTTTCTGCTGCTATATGCTGTATTTCTATGTATAGACCTCCCTCCCCCAATGCTCCTCCTGTAGCTTTGGCTTCCTATTTTTCTTTTCACTTAGAATGATGCACTAGGAACAACTATAGAGTACAAAAGATGAATCTACGGATGTGACACTTGTAAAGGGTAACCCTATTTCACAAGTGAGATGGGACAAAAAAGAAAGAAAAAAGGCCACAGAAGCAATAACTGCTCACTGAATTACCATTAAATTGTAAGATTTACAATCCAATGTACAGTAAGTGCATATCTAATGGAGTTTGTCCTCTAAAAGAATATAAAGTAGATCTTTGCAGCATATGATGTATGCAGGTTATTTTTTTTTTTAAAACAGGACACACAAAAAACAGATGTGCACATAAATTCCAGAATTTTTATACATATTAGAACTGAGCCAAAGCCAACATTAAATATGATAAACGCAAAATGATTAGTAGGATCTGGCTTTGTATTTTCAAAACATGCTCACATTCTACAAAGAGAGGTAAAAGATGACTCTAACGCAGCCAGTCAATACTGCTTTCACAGATATCATTGGTAAAAGCAGATCACATATTATAAATTCAGTTTATTGCTCTGATCTACTGGAATTCAATTAAATGACTTTTTGTAGAGGTTGGCAAAGCAGCTGCTGACCATTTCAAACATCTTCTAAACAAAATAGCTGGACAGAAGTTTCAGATCATTATTTATTACAGCCTTAAATTACCAACAATATTTATTTTCATATAATGAATGTAGTATGAATAAGGCTCATTCACAGCACTACTATTCGTAACATGTTTGTCAGTAATTTCACTGCTCTTATTCATGAGCATAACTGTTGAGTGATTTAAGTTTAGAAATAAGCAAGGCATATCAAACAATTATTTAAATAGAAGTAAACTTTCACATGAAATACCAGGCATATTGCTATTATACAATATTACGAGGGTATCAATAATCACATATTTTACAAGATGACTCTGGAAAATTCTAGCCTGTAGTAAAATCCAAAACTATCAAAAAGACAAAGGAACTTTTGGCTGGGTAAGCCATTCAAATAGCAACAAGGCATGTAATGTTCAGCTCCCTTAATTTAAGTTTTATTTTTCTTAGCTAGAAACTTCAATTTTCCACAAACAGCATTAAAACTTGCATTCTCCCACCAAAAAGGAAGCCTACCACACAAATTTTACCATTATCTGGCTTTTATTTCAGAGGATTAAAAAGCAACGCAGAAGATCAGCAACGATAGCCTTGTTCTCTTCAACCTTAGTGAATCAAGTTCACTGGAGGTGAAGCAGTGGAATTATCAGTACAAGTGGCTGTGTCATCAAAGCTTTCTGAGAGGTAGTGTATGGAAATACCTAAACAAACAGAAGCGTAAAAGCTGTCTGTATATGAAAGGGCTCTCCCAAGGCTTTTCATTAAAACAATTCCAATTGCAGTTTCACGATGCAGCATTATATTATGTGAGAAATATAAAATCTTGACATTTTTCTAAATGTGAATGGGTTAAAGAACCTCTCCACGCTACAGTGAGCCTGAGAATTTCCAGCAGCTGATGAAGACCAGTTGACCACCTGATACTTTTTCAGCAGGGTGATAAAATTAAAGGATTGCTTTGATTTGCTTGAAGGATTACTTTCTATAGTTAATTGTTTAAAGTGCACAGTCTTACAAAAGGGAAAAATATCAAGAAGGTTAATGCACATTGAGCTAATTGCAAGCTGATTACATTGTGCAAAGCAAGAGATATTACCTGTGTTACATGCCATCACAAGGACTAGCCTATTCTACCCTGCTGCTGCAGCAAACAAGCTGATTTGCTAACAAAGTGGTCAGCTCGGGCACTTGCACAGCATCTCGGTAGGTCCACAGGCGACTGCTTCACATGCAGAGAATCTCAAGCTCCATTTTCCAATCTGATTACACGGCTCCTTATTCCAGCAGCCTTAAACCTTCATGGCAGTTTACCAACATTTTCATCACTTTTTCTTTTACAAATCAAAGGAACTGATAAGCTCTCAGGTACCCGGGATTTCATAGTCGATGGCTGGCAGGCAGCCAGCTTCCCTCACAGCACAACTGTTCCGTGCCACAATGCAAAAAGCACGCTGAATTTAACAGATAGCACAAAACTATTAGAATTTTGCAGTACGTACAAGCAGGCAGCATGTTTCTGTCTCTGCAGATGTTAACAGTTCTGTTCAGTCACATTTATAACATGCCTAGACCCAAAGAGATGTGCTTAAAAAGAAAGGGGAAAAAAAAAAAAAAAAAAGAAAGAAAAACCAGAACAAATGAAGACATAGCACTGTCACTAAGTAAATCACACTACAGAGTGTGCACCCAAGTTACTTCATTGCAGTGCTTCCAAATTACCAGGAATTAGAGACAATGCTAAAAACATTTGATAAAAAATTAAGAAAAAAGGAAAACAAATGTTTACATTAAATGAAACTGTTTGACATAAACAGAAACATTATTTGAACAGTAAAACAAATGCAAAAGAAGACACACCATTGTGTATTTTTGGCATGTGAAATGCTTACATAAAGCATTAAAATAGCCATAAGGCATACCTGGGTTATGCTGTGGTTCAAAAATACCGCTTGAACGATGAAGGAACAAAAATGTGATTCATATTGGTAAATGCAAAATATCTTTATAAAATGTTTATTCTGAGGTATATCCTGTCATGTCTCAAAATCTGAGGTACACAGGAAAAAATATAAATGTATATATATAAATTTATATATATATATAAAGAAAATTACAGAATGCAGACTGGCAATTAGAGGAAAAGATTATCTTAAAAATCTTACAAAGGATTCCAACAAAAAGAAATCCAATAAAAAAGCAACAAAGAAGGAAACTTCCTTATTTTTGGTTAAAGAAAACAAAAAATAACATTAAACCATCAAGTTTTTACTTATTGCTACTGAGGCTTGCTCTCCCATTCAAAAAAAATTTGACTATCCGTGTATTATTTGCATGATGTCCAAAACAGCCTATATGGAACTAACGTAACACAAAGTTAATAGCGTAGAAAACAATTCTCCAATGTCCCCTCAAGCAAAACATTTTTTTAAAATTGAGTGGATCAAACTGAAATCTGAAGAAATATGACCCATTAAGTATTCTTAAAAGAAGAAACACAATTTTGCATATCATCACTTTTATCGTAAGGGAATGGGGGTGGAAATGTGGCGAGTAAGTAAGTTATGGAAGGAGGGGGGGAAAAAAAAAAAAAAAAAAAGTACAACTAAGCTGGTGCAATGGCTCAGTACTCCAGATCACCAGTGCATTGACCCTCTGTATCTCTGAGTCATTAGCTGGAATCCCAGCTCTGCCTTCAGGAGTAGGGATTTGAACTCGCACACCGATGCGGTGCGATTCGGGATCTTGAGCGTGCCAGACAGAGGGGTCATTCTCCTTGGTGCGGAGGAGGCCGGCGGCCCCCGGGGAGGGCAGGGCTGGATGAGTGACTGTCGCCCGGCACAGGCGGTGGACATGCTGCTGACTCAGGCAGGGACACTGACAGGCATCGCTGCTTCCCTCCATCACTCCTGGATGGAATGGTTTTAGGCCACTGGCGCTGACAGGTACATGCAAAATTCAGGGGGAAATTATCCACATCTCCTTATTTGCCTCTGTGCATGCACACATGTGTATTTGTACATATGCATCTCTGTGTGCAGCTATACTAATGTTTACATGTATTTATGGAGACATACTGAAACAGGTTAAACTGGCTGCTCTGAAGCCATACGTAGTGTTCAGCACTGCCAAAATATTCCTACACCAATTCTTCTCCTTAATATAGCTACAATGTACGTATTTATGTACACACAGAAGCTACAAATGTGTATCCTACACACACACCAATCACATACATGTAAGCGAATGCAACTACCATTACCTTTAAAATAACAGTCTCTGATTTACATAGAAATTTTCTCTCTGATAAAATACAAACCACATTTTAACCAGTTTCTAATACAAACACATTATTCCCATGAATGATTCCTAGTAAACTGCTTATTACAACTGTAAGGTTTGAGAGGGTTTGCTGCTTGCAGATGCAGGTTGTGGGGTTGCCTTTTTTTCTCCCACCCCCCTCCTTTTTTTCCCCCTCTGATTTATTGGATGGTGAGCAAACCCACTTAAACTATAGTTGTCCATATGAATCACTAATTTTCATGTTTCTAATTAAAATGTAAACAGTGTAATGAAGACATCAAGTTTTTAGGCAAATGTCTCTTCCAGTGCCACTTGGGGTATGGTAATTACTGAAGCAGATCTATGGATGCTCCCGAATCCTCTACAAGTCCAGATTAAAAGCATTACTGCTAAACCTTGCTTTTTACACCAGGGAATTGTGTTCTCTAACCTATTCCCAGTTTGCTTACAGATGCATATCTGTACAAGCCTTTATAACTTGTCATTAAAAAAATAAAGAAAGAAAAATAGAAGTTTATCACATAAATAGAACAGTTTGTGGGGGGAAAATTGTGATTTCATTTAAAATAAAATTTGATTTCATTTCTCAGACTACACGTAACTAGCACAGTAAAAGCTGTGCTGAAAACTTATCATCTTAGTGCTTCCTTCAGAAAAAAAGAAAAATAGATTAGGCATTACTAAAAGAATTTTTAAAAAGCAAAATTATATTTTGAGCTTGTATTAAAATTCCTATTGTCCCAAAATGCTTGTTTCACAGTCAATTAATTTAAGAACATATTATTCAGGAAAACATTAATAAAAAAGAAATCTATTCACTGAGAAAAAATGTAAATGGCCATTGCAAATACAAAATGCTTGATGTGCAACTGAAAATCTTTTGTCATATTTATTCCAGCCTTTATGTCTAAAACTGAAATTTGTCAGATTTTATCCTAAAGCAAATGACCTCTCCTACATTTACCGAACGAATACAAGTCCTCTCCTGGTTACAATTGTTAATTGAGCCTGTCTGCTACAGCTTCTCTCTCCTTTCCAAATAAGCCAGGATACTTGTTTTACATATTTACTGCCAAGCACTTGAACAGTCCTCTATTTTATTATAATACTGGTTTCCCCCCCCCCCCACCCCCCACAACTCCTTCTGGAAGATTTTTTTTTAATGTACAGTGAATAGTTAAAGCTGCAATCCAATAAAGCATCTAAAATGCCTAGTACAAGAAGAGGTTTTTCCCCCTCCCTTCATGGACTCAAGTCTATATTCTGAGGGGTATAGCCAATTTTCATATTATTTTTACATAAATGCTAGACAAGCATGTCTGCCTTGCTAACCTGGATCAAGAAGATGAGAGTGCACAGAATATACGTGTGCATATGTGCATGTGCATAAACATTTTAGTGGGTGGCCCACCATTTCAGTTCTATTTTACTAGTAAAGTACTGTATACAAATATGAATACTTCCCAGTAGAAAAAAATATATTTATAGGATTTCAGATTACATCAAATCATAAAGCATCTTGTCTCTGAAATCATAAATGCCTTAGCAGAATAAAACAAAACAATGCTCTATTTAGGCATTTCCTTAAATGTATTGTTCCAGCAAAACCAGATTTAATTAGAGAAACAACATTTTAAAGGCTACTCCTTTATAACACAGTACTCTTGAAAATGATGGGAGGTTGCAAGTGAAAACACTACTTTCATTTATCTCTGTGGTTAAAAAAACAAAAAAGAGAAGATTACACTTATACATGCTAAACATTTTTTTTTTTTTAGTTATGGATTAAGACAATGGGGAAATCTTATGTCTTCACTACAGTTCCAAGGCCATACTAATCAGGTGTAATTTTTAATAAACACTGACTGTTTGGTGCTCATTCAAGGTATTTCATTAGGAGATTATTCATTTAAAATAAATGTTTCAACCACATCAAGCTGTAACCTTTCTTGAAATGTAAATGAATGGTTTAAATGAGAAGATTAATAAAGAAGGGATGTTCCAATTCCAAGCATGGCATGCTATGTATTTTTAAATTTGTCTATGCCAGATGCTGTCAGTCAGAACAAAAAACTGTCCAAGCAGACAATCTGTGCGTCTGAATGTTGATCATGTTGGAAAGTAAAGGGGGAGGGGGGAGAGAGTGTGTCAAGGATTCATGGTCCTTCATCTTTGCAGTAGAGCAAACACGTCTCTCAGTATAACGACAGACAGCTGCTTCCACTTTCTAATGTGCCCTAACTTAGATCACTGAAAGAATTGTCAGCACTCAGAGAAACACACAAAGATAACACAGCCAGCTGCCATGAAGGGGGAAACAGCACAGCTCAGAAGAAATGGGATTTGTTCCATTTGCATGATGCTGGCTCCCTTGGGCCCCTTTCTTTCAAATCCAAAGCACAAAAGACAACACTTAACATATTTGCTTAAAGATGACAACCTCATGTTGATTTCATTTGGATGTAACAGTGTCAGGATTACAGATATAAGAATATATTATATCTGTAACAGAGACTGACAAATGTATCCATCAGTGAAACTGTCTGATTCATCTGCTTATACAGCCATTTTACCATCCCAAGGGTGCCATCTAAGTAGTAACTTTAGAAGACTGAAGGTCTAATTTTATTACACCACATTTCAACCTACTAAACAATATTATTTCTAAAATAGATCATTTTTATTGGAAGTCTCCCTGATGAAAAATCCAGTAGACACCAGAGAATTTATGAACTGTATGGGTCCTTTGAACTCAATATACTGCCCATTTTAAGCAACTTTCTTTACACACAATCAAAACCTAAACTCAAATAATTGAAATTGAGTTAAAAACACACATAATAATGGTGCCTATTTTAATATTACATCATAGTCTGTCATTATTTGAATGTCTGCTGACTGGCAGTCCATCGCTTTTTAGAGCGATGTTCCAGATCTGTATCAGTAAAAGTTTCTCCGATAAAAAACCTATGATTAATTATTTTTCTTCAGTATACTTTGATCAGCTACACAACCAATTTTTGGTTGAGGTTTTCATTGGACACTCCAGAAGTCATGTGGAAATGACTGAAAGCCAAACATGTTCCTCATCACACTGCGCTCAGCTGCAGAAACAGAAAACCAAACGAAAGGGTACAGATTTGCAAGATCGCCTGTCAGTAGAGTTTTATGGACCAGCCTTTTTTTAAATCAGATGAAACAATTAGACCGTGGTCAGACTCTCTCTAGTTTCAAATGCATTACACTAAACTGTCTGATGGCACAAGTATCCCCCACCATGCCAACACCACCAAATGACTCTGCATAATGCTCCCTACATTAACTGCTTTGTCTAGAGGAACTCAAAACTGCTTGTTGCTATCTGCTGCCACCAGGAACTGCACTGTAATTCACTAGATTGAAGTTGTTTTGTAAAATGGAGTTAACTGCTGTACGTGGAATTTCAGCACAGCAGATGGTTACCAATCATTATTTTCAATTTGTTTAGTTTCAAGCATTGGGCTGTTTGGGAGGAGCAGTATTCAGGACAGGAAAGGAGAGAGCAGCGAGGTTAGATGCACTGGCCTGCAATGCAAGTCATGCTAGATGGCATAACATTAAAAGGAGGGGAAATAACTCTCTGCTCAGAACTGCAGCAAAGCTAAACAAAAAAAAAAAAAAAAACCAGGAATGGATAAAACCAAATTTTATATACAACTATAGACAAAAAAAAATGAAGAATGCAACATTTGAATATATCTATCTTGCTCTGTTCAAGAGTTACCTCACATTTTAAATACTGGAAAAGGACTTGAAAAATTCCAAAGGTAAATTGTACTCTATTCATATTTTGCCATGATGCAAATTTGAATCATGCTCTACTATAAGTCATTCAGTTGTTGAACTGGAAATGGAAAAGGAACCATTTATGGACAAGTGCATGACCAGAAATTAAGCTGTAAATATCTGGGCTGGGCCATTATTGTAGTCAAGAAACATCTGGGGCTGAAGCTGAGGCTAGCCCCCATTCCTTCTGTGTTCATGTAATTGCTTAGATGATTTATAACTTAGTGCCTATTAAAAATGATTTAAAGAGAGATTTGGAGCCTGAATTTTAAAATCAAGGTGGCTTTGCTCATGCTTTCATTTGTTAAGGAGTGGGGGAAAAAAAAATCCTTCCCTGTTCTTCTCCCCGTCCTACGTTTAAGGGGTACAATGTTCCACCACAAGGACAAAATTCACATTTTTCTAAATTCAGACAAAAGACATGACACATACACTTCCAGCAACCAAGGCAGTGACCTGTTATTCAGCTTACATTGGACTTGCTTGGTGCTTTAATATTCCCTATGAAAATTGCCTTTGAATTATTTTCGCAACATAACTTTCCTTTTTAAATCCTATAAACTGTATCAATACATTCACATCATATTCATTTATTGCTGCTATTTTGAACCATCCAAGAGTCAGTTAGCTCTGCCTGCCACCACAATGCCACAGGTGATGTGGGCAGAGGCTCTCCACTGGCATCCCACTGGCACCCAGGCACCGTGTCCCTTATGGGGACATTTCTAGCTCTAGGAGTTGCTTGCTTCCCCCACTAACTTCAATAAAGCCTGATTTTGTTTTGGCTTTTTGAACTAGCTTTAAAAGACACAAATTTGACAGGGTGTAAGGAAAAGGCCGAGGAGGGAAAAGGCCGAGGATATTTGGGTTTGGAGGACAGAAGTAAGGGATATACTTGAACAATACCAATCTCTACCAGCAGTTAGCAAAAAAAGAATGCTCCGTCTCAGGCAGAACAGCAGGGCCAGTGTCTGACTCTAAACAACTATGTCATCAAAAAATTTGGTTATTTAAGACTGAACAGATATGAACCCTAACTATATTTCCAACCTATTTCCATGACAGCAGAAGTTTATTCTAAGAGTACACCTAACGTTGCAGAGATCAGATTTGTAAAGGAGTTGACCATCCTATAGCATGCAATGAAGAACCAAGTTTGCAAACCTGGGTGTGTGCCAAGGTTGAAGGGACACACTAGTGACTATCTCAGTCCCCTGGGAAAAGGTGGATTAGATGAATCACAAAACAATGTCACAGTTATTTCTCCAGTAAGTTGACTGTCTGTTGGTCACAGGTGATGATGACATAAAAGTTTGATGCAGGACTTCCACAGACTGTACTCTGTCCTGGAAATTTTTCCCCAGGATCTCCATAAACTGTCACTATTCTTACACTAAGAAAAACTGTTCGACATTTTGAAGCAATGAAAAACTTTGGAAATGGGATTGCTTCAACATGGGAACATACTACCTAAATATTCCACACTGTTCACAGGTTACCCCAACAAAATTTGGTCTAGTACCACCCATAAGGCAGATACCATACACTTTATAAACTAAACGACTTTTATTTTAGTTATTTTTGAAGAAAAGGTTAGGAAATGGGAACTGAGAATACCAAGGTGACCTACCTTGGTAGGTCAAGGTCAAAATAAACAAGACCACAACCTTCCTCCATTTTCATGTTGCAAAGAAACCTAGAAACCCAACAACAATGTAAAACTTTATTACTCATCATTAAATATGTAGCCAAAATGCTGTATTCATGCAATTTCTCAAGCAGAAATTGCCCAGCCTACACCACTACTCAGAAAACTTGTCTATGTGGTTAATGACACTGCAATGATTTCTTCTTCAATATGCATTTCTCCCTAAACATAAAGTCTTAGAACAACACTAAACTACAGATTGGGGCATGTCTTTATTCCTGGTGTCAAATCCAGGAATACTTGCTTTTTTTTATTCTACGTGAGGAGATCTAACGAAAATTCAAAGCAGACCATCAGTTAAATTTAAATTATTGAAAACTTGATTGCTAATAATGATATACTAAAGTAGAGAATCACAGTGAACTGGAGACAAGTATGACTTCACATAAATATCAACATTAGTAACATTAATCTATAGGAGAAGTAAAAACTGTAATATGGCATTTCACAAAAGAAGAGGGTTGAGCAATTGAACCTATGTGACTGGAGTAGCATTAACTGGGTTTGATCCCACCTGGATCATTTATTGACCAGATTTTAGTACCTAAGAAATTTTAGCGCCTAATTGTGGAAGTCTCAGATGGTCTGCACTGGCTTCTGTAGTCTTTACTACAGCAAAGAGCAGTGTATACCTAAAGAAATGTTTCTATCAGGTGAAGAAATATCTGCAAGTCAACAATACAATGGATTTGAGTCTACTTCCACAAAGATCACCACTAGGGTAAAAAAAAAATATATATACAGAAACATTCCCCAGATTAAAGAAGGGAAAAAAAAAAAAAAGAAAAGGAAATCAGTTACTCTAGCAAAACTCCAGGAACAATGAGGAAACCAGATTTTTTTAATGCAACACAAGTGGAATTCTCTTTGTAAGTACCAGCATTAAAAGTTTGTGCAGATGTTTGTGCAGGTGAGGGTCTGGCAGCAAAGATTACTGCTGTGCCCTCTAGAGGCTGGATGTCTGACCAGGGAACTGTTCACCAGCTACTAAAACACAGTGGAAGCTACCAGCACCAGATCTGTAAGTACAGCCTCTTGGTCTTACCCTGCCACTGTGAAACTCTTTTGTATTTAAAATGGAATAAACAGAAAAATAGTGAGCTCCTAAACCACAGAAAACTGCTATTCTGCATGGTTTTACTGACATCTCTACCATATTTTATGTAGTCTAATACACTGTAAGCATTAACACAGCAAACCAAATCTCTACAGGATTCCTGTCAAGTATAAATACATGCATAAACACAAGATATAATTGAAAAAGTATTTGCTTAATGAGCTTATGGGTGCTTTGGCACGGTGCATAAAATGTAGATTTAAAATTTTAAGATGATACATCAATTCCCTTAGTTGAACTTTGGAATCAGTGTAAGAAAATAAAATCTATTCAATATCCGTTCAGTAAGTTACTCTTGCTCTAACATAGAGACACGCCACAAACAACAACAATGAATTTTTTTATCACCCACCAGAGCACTCATAAAGTGTGGATATTTTTAAATGCAAAAACATTTCAGGGTAAAACTAAGGTCAAATTTTGCATTGGCAGCAAGTAAAAAGCTCTAATATACCTAGTCAATCATACACTAGTTGAAACACAGTCCACAGAGCACTTAATAGCTCAGCCCAACAAACATATCACCAAGTGGAATTTGCAAAATGCAAATAAATAGATTTTTTTTTAAAATCATACGTGATTTTTTATCCTTATTATCTTACTACTGATAGCAAGTAAGTCTTATTACAGCTACCTAGGAAACTTTCTTGCTTGAAATCCAGCATTGGACCACCCATGCCATTTCTGAAACCATACACTAGTAAATTATATTACAACATAACAGCAATCCCTCCTGAAAATAGTTATCCTATAAGAAACATGTGGGTACAAGGTTTCACTTCCTTCAGTGCCTTCTTACCACATAAAGAACATAGTATTAGCAATGCAGTCAGTTTTTTCCTTAAAACATCTAGAAAATATTCCAATTTGACACTGGGAGAGTATTTCTGTTTGATATAGTAAAAAAGAAACATCAGAAGAAAAATAGTTATTTTCTCCTCTAAAAGCACAGTTAAATGATAAGTTAATATCTTTCTTGAAAACTTTGTTATTGCAACTACACAATACCTATTCGTATTTAATTTTCTTGTAGAAATTACATTATACAACATGGCATATAATCGGTTCTGAGTGGGGGTAGGAGAGAACCAGTCGTTAACTACGACTAAAATGACCAGTTTTCCAGTGCAGTTGTCTTCTAATTAAATTAAGTGCGGGGCACGGTCATTGAGATGTGCTATAATGACTTGCTTGGAAGTATTTCTCCCTTTTGCCTTTTTTTTTTTTTTTTTTTTTTTTTCTTTTCCTTTTTCCCCTTTGCTTATCAGAATACCTTACACCTTTCAAAACTAGAACAGCATAGTGGAGGGGGGGGAGAAGAAAAAAAATGGTTTTGGCAGATGCCATGCCAAGGCACGTATTACTCACCATCATTCCACCCACAGTCAGGAATGCATCTATTTCTTAGCACTTTCCACTAACTCAAACACTCAGTACTGCACCTCAATTGCTATTTCAAAAAGACAAACCTCTTAATGACAAAGTAGGCTGCCATTTTATTAGCAGCAAAATAAATACAGCTGTAGTGCTCAAGGCTGCATCAAGCTACAGTGATGCCTGTATTTACTCTCAGCTGTTAGAGATTACACCCAAACCCAGTTCTGCTCCAGAACAGCTTCCAGCTGAGCATCTGACAATGCCAGTACTGTACTCAGGAGATGAGATCCAGAGAGCCTGGCACCCCAGGAGCATGTTAAGTGGGCACAAGTTTCACCTCACTTTTTGGTTAGTATTTTCTATAACATCTGACTTCTCTAAGAACTAACTTATTATATCAGGGGCTCTTATCTTTACAATAAATGACTACAGGTCACCTGGTAGAGGACACAACAGATATTAAAGTGATTATAGCCTTGATCTTAGTCAAAAGATAGAATTACATATGTGTTGGTAGAGATGTCAGTAAAACCATGCAGAATAGCAGTTTTCTGTGTTCTAGGAAACTCACTATTTTTCTGTTTACTACATTTCAAATACAAAAGAGTTTCACAGTGGCAGGGTAAGACCAAGAGGCTGGGAACGAAGAGGGGGAGTGCTGGGGGATACGGGTAGGCAGGGAGAAGAGGGCACAGAATGGCTTTGAAAAGCCAGGAAGGAGAGATTCTATTTCTCTGCAATGGGTTTATATCAGCCAGGCTTAAATAATGGTATTGCAAATTAAGGCCCAGGGGAATTTGGAGCGTACAAGTAAGCTTTTGTTCTCCAAACCCCAAAAGGTATGTGGGAGATTTAGGGGTTTGTTTCCATTTAAATGGCATATGTATTTCTAAACAATAAGTTAAACTTTTTTGCTCCTTTTATTGTACAGCCTTGCTGATTCAGTACCTGTTAGGAAAGATACTATTCCCAACCAATGTAGCAACAACTCTTTCAAGTAACAATTACCTGTTACTGTACTTATCACTTTCATTTACTTGCCTTCAGAACTTATGAACAAGGAAGAAAGCAACAAATCTAATGTAATAAACCTCACAGGGAGTGGGGGAGGAGGATGGGAGGTGGGGGAAGCAACAGATCGAAAGAAGAGTGCGAGTAGAAGTCATTTGAAGGGATGCAAGACTTCCAGTGTAAACACAGGAGCTAATTAGTATGTCGTGATTTTAAAACACATTCTGTTAGCAGAAAGCAAAATAGAAATCCGTACTTAAAAAAAAAAAAATCTTCTGAAGTCTTTAAAGCAGGTGGACAAAAACGTAGGCACACACAGACAATACACCTCTACTGCCCCCACCCCACACACATGTACAGATACAAAATTGGGTTAGTTTTCTGTAAATAGGCTTAGCTCCTGTAAATATATCTCAGGATTTTAGGTGTACTTTCTCACACTGTAAGGTTTCTATACAAAACCAGTTTAATCTAAGTGCCTCTGATTATTATTAGAAACTCATTATTTGAGGACATCTATCTTTACAGTAACTATGCACCATTAAGGAGCACAATACCCATAATTGTTTAAAAAAGCCATGAGGGGGAGGGGGAAGGGAGAAGGATCAGGAGGAGGGAGAAGATAACCAAGGAAGATTCTGCAATTAGAACAGCATCATCTACTCTGCATTTTGCTCCTTGGAATATCTACACAGTAACAAACAGTTTAATGTTTCCTCTGAGCAAAATCACAAATGAATCATTCCCAATACCTTTATTAATGCATGGATTTTTGTCCTGATGAATTTAAAATCTGTTTTTACAACCACCAGGAAAAATCAAAAGCTCTGTGTCTTCTATCATACACATTAATACCTCAAGAGGGAGATTGGAGCATTTAAGAAGTACAAATAAAGCTAATGCCTATCATTTTCTGGGGAAATTCCTTATAACACCTAGCTTCTAAAATTTGTTGCACACCTGCATATCCAAAGTCAATAGCAATTGCAGGGACTCAGTGCCTCTGATAACCAAGCACCCAAAAGTGGAAAGCTGAATTACACTTTCTGAGATGCAATACTATTTGTGATGTTATCTCAGCCACTCAGACCCTCCAAGCTCAAACTGCAGCTGTTGAAATGCTCTGAAACAGAGAGGAACAGTCACTTTAGCCAAAAAGGACTTGCCTGTCATGAATGAAAGCAGTGAATTCTACAATTTCTAAGCAGATGACATCCTGAGGAAGCAGGGGTGGGAAGGTGTTTGCTAATTACTCAATAACAAAACACCTTTCCTTAGTGCTGAAAATCATTACTACAAATAAATACTAGTGACAATTTGTTATTCTGTACCGTATGGATAACATATCACACTATAACTTAATATTTCTAACTAGAGGAAACTTTAAATATGTCATGCATTAAGGCTCTGTTTACTCACAGTCTCTATAAGGACATGATGAGATATATTTTACCTACAGCTTGCAGTGAGATACACTTTACCTGCATCTAACTTTAAAAAACAAAGGCTTCTGACTGATATTTACTGAATCACGTGTTTCAACAAATATGTTCTCTGCATATGTTCTCTGTTAAGGTGTGCCTTTGATATGACTGCCACACTGAAAAATGCTAGGGGCCAAATAATGATAAGTGCCTCATACCCCTCATTACGTAGGGTTTAACTGACATTAATTTGAATAACATTGCTTGATAGCATGACCATGGTTACCCATCATGGTTCATGTTACCATTACAGTTTTTGAAACTGAAAGTGGAAAAATAAATCTTTGCTGTAGTATAAAGAATGCCTACACAGGACAAGAGTATGAAATATAATGAATGAAAGGCAAAGAACAAAATGAAAATCAATTATTAAGAAAGGTTAATTGCAGTATGAACAGTTTCCAAAATATACTTATTACAGCTTTTATTGAAGGCAAAGAGCAAGAAATAAAAAATTATCAGAAATTCTATGAACGCATGAAAAATTAACTTTAAAATTAAATATCTGCTTTTTTATAGTATGCTCAATATAGTACCACTATAGTTATGAAGTTAATATAAAGCCTTATGAAATAAAGATCTAACATCAGTAAACACAAAACCACTTAATTTTGTAAATCAAGTGTTAATTTAGTTGAAGAGCTAATAAATTTATAGCCTTCTTCCATACTTAAAATAACTGAACGTTGATGTTTTCAATTTGATGACGTTTAAACCCAGCAGTTTTCTGACTGAATGGACATATCCAGTTCACAAATTATCACAGGTAATTTTAAGTCTATATTTTTATAACAAAACAACACAGATCATTTTAATTTCTCTACTTTAATAATGCAGATGACCTATCTACTAAGCTTAAAGATCTTCAGCAAACTCCATATGTATATCAAATAAAACAATTTCCTAGAGTGCAGAACAAATTAATAAAAATATTGCCCAAACTGAGTTTTCATACAGCCACATTGCACTGTTATTTTAGAGCTGCAAGGGGAAACAGAATTGTATCCACACACAGAAAGTATATTTCTACACTACTGTATATAGTCATGTGGTCCACAAATGCCAACAACAAGGGACTGAAAATAGGATCAATTCTTTTCTTTCTCAGAAACAATCTTGTAAGCATCTGAGTTCCCAAAGACATAAAAGAATAGTTACTTTTCTGAGATCTTTTGATATTGCTCTTCATGGTGGAGCTATCCACAAGTGATGGGAAAGATCTCTTTTGAAAGTAAATGGTGCTCCTTCAAATGTGTTCAGAAACATCTTTGCTGTTCCTTTCTCTGTTTCTCAAGTTTAACTTGAAAAGGATGCTTGATTTTTTAAAATTTGGTTTAGGTATCACAATGGGATACCTAATATCAGTCAGCGCTTGCAAACCTTATTCTTCCAGCATAGAATCTAGCTGTTTCTTTCTCTGTGTCAACACAGGAGGCTGAAGTAATCAGATAGGTCTAAAGAACACAGAGGATGTTAACCTGCACTTTCTCAGAATCTGTGATGAGCAGGTTCGTACTTTCAACATGACCACACTGAGCCATAAGGCATATAAATAGCTATTTTCACCTAAAAGCACAGCTATCACAGCAGTTTGTACAGTAGGGCTATCAGTTCATAATATCTTAATGTCAATATTGATACTATTGTCATGGATTAATAATTTCTGCATATATTTTTATCATTCCCATCCACCCTCTGCTGTCGTTCAGTAATTGTTGGCTCTTCCCCTCACCACGTCTCCAGAAGACAAGCACACAAAATCAGTTGTACTATCTAAGAATGTCTTTGCAACACTACGGTTTTCAGTTCTATTAAGCGGTAATTCAAGCTCACTGTATAAATGCTTTTTTATTAATGACTTGCTTGTATACTAGAATGGAGGAGACAAAAAAGAAAAAAACTCAGATGAAAATAGGGATGTTATTTCCAACATATTAAAAGGCAAACAGCTGTTATTCTAAATCAGGAAAAAAAAAAAAAATACAACTTGAACGAAAACATGAAGATGCATTCCTGCCACAAACACCTGTGACCACCAGGTTCAGCCCTTTCGCCCATCTCCTCTCAATATTCATTTTCAAATTCCCTTCAGATTACTTCAGTTACGCAAACACGCCTTAATGTGTCCCTTAAGCATTTTACCACACTGAAGAAGAGAAACAAAAAGTTCAATTGTGACCTGTATCAGAAAATCATTCATTCAGATCCTGCTTAATTAGACGTGAGACCGCTATCTTAGTTCATGAAGTTTGACCACAGTATGCTTTTACTGCTACAGTATTGATGCAAATAAGATATATATTACTCAAACCAATGTATCATCACCAATCTATAACCAGCTTGACACATGCACACATTTCTAAAAATATCACACAAAATAAACTGTGGCATACATCTTCATACACTGAGTAATATGAATTGCTACAGAAGCTGAGCCACATGCTTTAATAAAGAGTACAGGACAGATTAAAAGTAGAATACAGAAGGGTTAAAAACAGACAATAAAAAGTCCAGGCAATACGTGATTCCAAGGAATCTGGAAGACAAACGTACTTACATCACCAAAGTTTGTTATCATATCAAAATAATCTCAGTATTTTGTACACATACCTTTCAGGGTATTTGAAATTTAACTAATAACATGCTAGCAGTAGCTACACTATAAAAGAACAGAGAAACGAGTTTCTCAGTTACAGTTAAATAATACGACTGGTAATTGCTATTTCAGAATTTCATGGCATATCAGACTACACACTTAATAGACTATCACAGAAAAAAAAATTAGAAATTAGCCAGTGGCATGACAGTCATCTATAGCTGCATTATTTTTAATTGCAGCCAAGACACATGAAACTTTTTCTCCTCTGCAGAAAAAAAATGGTTTAAAGAGCAAAGTTTTTGTCCATTATTCAAATAATGTATAGCTGTTCTTTCTGTTGCAGAAATACAATAGCTTTTGTAGTAAGGAGTGTTGCTTATATGATTAAAGAGCTAGTTGAGTGTTATGATATGTTTGACAGGTACCGTTCCAAGCACTATCGGAACAGACACACAATACTGTTATTACCATTCTGTGTGTGCCGATACCTCATAGCAACAGAGCTCAGCAAAACGAAAGCAAAGACTCCACATTTTCATCACTGCAGACATCTCTGTATGCCCTTAATCAGTAGTGCTTTCTGCAGATTACACTTTTTCGTATTCTTCCCATTCTCAAACTGACCTGTCAAAGCCCGATCTCTCCCCCAGTTTCTCAGGATTTTGGTAACCAAGACTGACCAACTACTTCTGTTTTCCATTTTCACTTGTCACAGAGAGGGGCCAACCCCAACAGGTATTTAGAAACAATAGTAGTGAAGTCCACTTGTGCTTAGTAGAGTGCTGCAAATACAAATTATCTTCTAAGAAACATAACATATATATATGCACTCTCTTTAACATGCCAATCTAGGGGGTGGCAGGTACAATTATCAAAGGACTGAATGACTTAGGTTTCCTTTGACCTCCATTACACCTCCAGTGTAGGATCCTCTGCTCCTTGAAGGGTAGGATTGTATTTGTCGAACCTACAGTAACATCTGGCAAGTGGTTTTCTCTGCTTCTCTCTATTAACTACCGTCCTTTGAAAGGAATACAGCTTCATCAGTTTCATTAAGGGAGATGTATATGTTGTTTTGATTGAGACATTTCTTTTTGTTTAAGAAAAAATAAAAATTGAATGTTCTTAAGGAATTTTCTTTATACTTGCATTTCTCACACACTCTATAAAAATATCATTGACATAGGGTGAAAAGGTCGCATACCTCACCGAAATGGAGCCAAGTACTCCCGTAAGATTTTTCACCTGGAAAATATCCCTGTAACTAATTCTATGTATTGGATTTTTTTTAATTATTATTTTAGCAACAACAACAAAAAAAAAACCTCTGGGCCTCCTCCCAGCTGAGAGTTCCCTGAAGTCATCTTTCCCATAAGGAAGATAAGTTTTCACTTAGAGGATAGCATCTCGAGCAGCAAGATTTTAATACTCTGCAACAATATCAGGGATACGCAATCCTGAATTTACGGCTCTTCAAATTGCTTTTATAGCTATACTATTCATTTCGGATCAGATGCTTATCTAAAATTCCATACATCCATAATATCTAATTTAAAACAGCTTCCAATGAGTCAAAGAACAGTACTGAGGAAAAAAAAAAAAAAAAAAAGACAAGCCACCACAACCAAAACAAACAACAAACAAAAAAGCCACAGGGTTCCAGATTCTAGGAACTGTAAATTATTGTACCTTTTTAAAACTAAATGTTTTTTACACCAGTTAAGGATGGGGCCCATAGGCACAATTCCATTTCAAACTTCATTTTTTTCACCTCCATAGTACTGCTTCTCATCTGTTCCATTAGTAACACATGAGAATTTCTAATTAGCTTATTCCAAATTCTTTTTACAGTTATTTTTATGTCTTATCAATAACTGAGAAAGAAAAAAAAAGTGCTGATTTATCAATTAATCAAGCTTTATGGACATATGATATTCCTCAATACTTCAGAAATGTCTGAAGAACCATTTCCTCCAATCATAAGATCAATGAATCAATGTAAAACCCCAGTAATTAAATTTATCAACTCCGTATCAATACATCCAGCACTTTATGAAAGTATTGTGTGAAGTTTTTTCTGTTAACAGATATATTGATTGAGGGCAAAGAGCCAAATATTTCTATTATTAGATCTGGGGATGCAAGATCAAAACTCAGTCTGTCATAAACAACATACAAGTGTTTCATATAGACAGATCTCATGCTGATTCTGTACCATTAAACCCACTCCTAACAAGCAGATAAGCCTATTAATTGATGATTAAGACTACAGAAAGATCAGTCATTATATTCAATGCTTCTTGTATGCATTCATTGAATAAACTTATTGACAGGAACCATGCAGAATAATTCTCCTCTAGGAATTATATTTTAAAAAGAAACAGAGCATCTAAACAACAGCAGATTCCAAACCTTGCTCATGCAGCATAAAATAGCCTTATTAAATTTTGAAACTAAAGCTTTGTAGTTTGAAAGAGATTCTCTCTCCACCGTATATAGCAGTTATTAATAGAGAGGTGAAAAATAAAGCCCAAAGATGACACATCTAGTAAGAGCCATCAAAAAAACAAAACCAAGAAAACAAAAACACCCTCCAAGTGTTTTACAGTTCAATTTTTAAAGCGCTAGTATACAAAATATTCTGGAATATATTTTTAGTTGCTATCCCTTACTACATACGCATAAGCAAGTAGGGCACCAAAGTTCATCAAGTGCCATTTTTCAATTATAAGAAAAAAAAGTAGTAGGGCTTTTTTATATCAAGAAAATAAACCACAAAAAATGTTTGGCTCTGCTTAACTAAAAAAAGCTTAAAGAACAGCTAATGACACAAGACTAGTCATTTTTTCCCATGAACTGTATGACGAAAATATCAATAACAATACAATCTTCATATTTCTAAAATGCTGCTATGATAAGCAAACATCCCTGTACCTTCACAATATTGCAATAAATAAAAAACAATTTGATCTAGTAGTGAAGGTATCATATCATGACAGGAGGAAATAACAACAAAACCTCCAAACCCACCAGATTCATGTAGGAGTCACATCCTGTTACAAACATCAAACAACAATGAGCCTTTATTACCATGCTATGATTCCTTCATTTCAAACATGATTAATTAGCAACTATAACACTCACCAAAACTCCCACCACGCTGCTGTTTGCTGCCTATTTTCAAATGGGTCTCTATCAAGTATACATAAGCAGTGTTAGTCTCATTTACGACACTGAAGAAAAGAAGTCAAAGCATCCTGCTTTAAGGAAGATTTCACTTTTACCCTAGCCAAAAAAAAAGCACAAAAAAGAAAACAGGAACCCAACAACAACCAAACACCAAAATCCTGTTTCTCCAAAGGGATTCCTTTACAATCCAAACACAAACTTTACGCAAAATGAAAAACTTTTTAGTATAGTTGCTAAACAATTTAGATGGCTGAATATAGAGAAAGATAAAAGATCAAGTTTAGACTTTGTTTTGGTCTTTTTTTTTTTTTTTTTTTTTGCTTGAAACCTCAACTTTACATTCAATTTGAAACACACTGCTCCTGTTGAGAATGAAAGCATGGTTCATGAGCTAAAAATGGATAGAAAAAGAGATTCAGAAGGGGAAGACACACTTAGCAAAGACACACTTAGCAAAGACACACTTAGCAGGACTCTTAACATGTTTTAAGCTGTGCAAACAGATACCTTCAAAAGTACCTTACTTGCAATTTTTACTTTGCAAATAAACATTACTTTGGCAGTAAAAGAAACTTTGCTTCGCAGGGATGAGAGGTGAAAACTGAGATTACAAATAGAAGAAGAAGAAACAAGACTCAGAGGAGAAGAAAAAAAATTGCCTTCTCAAGCAGAACTCTATAAATACCATCAGAAAGACAACAAAAAAAGGTTCCATTTGGAAGCAACAGATGTATTCCTAAGCAAGAAAATATCCCCAAAATAATGCAGAGAGAGAAAGTCATACAGACAGGATCTTTAGAAGCATGAAAAGAAATTGCCTGTGTGGCAAAGCTGAAGTTTCCATGTGAAAATAAAAATTACGTATAAGATCTGATACCTCCTTGGTTTACCAGCTCTCATATCAGAGATACTTGATGATTTAGGCATGCCCAGAGCAGAGCAATTTTTAAGTGCAAATCAGTCCTACTCTCTCCAGCTTTCTCAATTTTATAAATTTGGGATCAAAAACATCAAAGCAGCTTCCACTTCGGACCTAACTTTTAGAGGATCAATGTGACAAGTCACTGCTTGATAGATGTTTCTCTTGATAAACGACTTGTTCAAAAGAGACATTGTAGCTTTCATTTCCTGACCACAACACACTTTTAATTTGCAACAGCAGAGCTGCTGGAGTGTGACTAGTTCCCACTTACCAGTCTTTCAGGACTGTGGCACTGTCAGGCCACATGCACAGGCAAAACAAAAACTCGGAAAGAGATGAATTTGCAGAAAGAATTTCAGCAAAACTTTCTCTCAAACCTGATTATATTTGCTTTCTCCTAACAGTGGGCTCTTAAACGCCCCCTCCCAATCACCCTCAATCCTTAACGTTTAAGGGAAGCGAGGAAAGAGAGAAGTCATATTGGAAATATATACTTAAGCACCATAGAATATATATAGCTGCCTAATAGTATCATGTTTATTATACATACATATATTACTGCTACAATAATTATTATTATTATCTGGGAATTGCATTTAACAGTCCAAACCATCCACACCATCCAATTTCAGCTCTCAGCATACTGTCCGATTCCCGATTTAAAATTTATAAATGTAATATCCTCCTCATCACAAGCAGCAGTCCAATCTGCTCTGAATATATATTACAGCTTTAACATCACAGAGGGAAATCTCCCATCTGGCAATCACATTTGCTCCAACAGCTCTAGGAAAAAAAAAAAAAGGAAAGAAAAAAAAATGTTCCGCTCTCGCTTGCTTGCTCTTCTCCTTAAAACATTTCTCAGAGCAAATTACGTGCATCTAAAATAAACAGTTGCCTTATTGATCGTTCCAAAGTCAACAAGTTCTAAATGCAAAATGCAATCAGATCATTCCCATCATATAGCACCTGGGATATGTTTAGCAATACAGTCACCTACAACACCAAAATAGGAGTGTACATTGTGCAACTGCTCTCTCAATTTCTTTCTTGCATTCAGATATGTTATTACGAGAGATCATCAGCCACACACGCCAGACCTCCCCCTTATCCCAAACACACACACGCACACACACACATGCACACTCTCTCTCCTAGGGTCTCTCTCCATCCTCATTTGTTACTATCACACACAATTAAAAGTGAACATACCCCTTTTTTGGTTGCACAGAACAGACTAATAGTCACTTTTGTTGTTACTTCCTTAGCCTTAACTGCATACCTAGAGGTGCATCTACTGCACCACAAGGAGCTCTATTGAAATTCCCCATGCTCCATTTTATCTGACTTTTTTGGAGGAGGGGGCAGCGTGGGGGGCTGGAGAGTGACCATTAAAATGAAGCCAGTTTCAGCACCTGATTATTTCATTCTGTTAAGCATTGAGACCAGAGCAGTGTGAAGCAGACACTTGTAAACTGAGCATAAAATACTCCTTATTAAATCGTATTAAGCATTCGGCCACAACAGAAATTTTGTTTACATGCAAAACATTCCCTCACCCCACATCAGTCAGAATCTCTAGCAGATGATTACGCTGAAAGTAAGAGAGGGAAAAGCAGCTGGAGTTTAAATAACTACTAAAAAAATACTACTTTGCAAAAGGAAAGAATGCATTTTAGGCATGTATGTACGAGCACATAGACGTGTAGGTGTATAAATTCATTGCTGCACGCTTTTGCCCTCTCCACTCCCCGAGTTTTACTAATTTACATACCATTGGAGTTCAGTGGTGTGTATAGTGCACTGCTGGTAACATGCAACTTCAGGTTTTACAACTGAGATCAATACAATGGACAAAACTAATGCCATAATTGAAGCAGAAACGATAAACAAATGATAGCAAGAGAAAAAAATGCTTATATATACACAAGAAAATATACTATTAACCATTAGGTATTTATTACAAAATATTTGCATGCAGAGCCCTCGGTGCGTTATCATGCTATTTAAATTTGTCTTTGCTATTTAGATGCAAAGGAAGTAGATCCCAAAACGGACATACCATAAACACTGGTGCTACTGATCATTTCTTGCTGGCAGCACAAAAAGCTGAATTGGATTTTTCACAAGCAGGAATTCCAAAGGTTGCTTTTCATTAAAGCCACTTTTCCTCTCAGCTATCAAATGTCACTGCCTTGAAACGTGGGCCCTTTCGTCAGGTATTCATTTAACCTACATGCATATAATTAAGTGGGAAAGCAACATCAACAAAAAGGGGATCTCAGATCACAAGAGAAGAAAGAAAGGGGGAAAAAAAGCACATGACCAGGAATGCAAGTCCATGTCAATTTCACTCACTCCCATTGAAACTAACAAGAGCTCCAGGGAGGATAGTAATAGGATCAGTGGATTGTATATACCATTAAATTATACATCTTTCTCTCCCTCCTGAGCCAACAATACGCCCACCACGCTGTACCCCCTCCAAGATGATGTGCTTACATTTTACTGCAACAGCTCCTCTGACATATTCGTGCTACCCCCCCGCCCCCCCCCCCCCCCCCCCCCCCCCCCCCCCCGCCAAGACACGGCAATTTAAACCTAACTTTTGTTCTGCGAGATTCTTATTTGCACTTATTTGGTCAGAAGTTAGTTGCCTCAATGTCCAGACCCGCGTTACCTGCAGTTTATTATTTTCAAAGCAACTTAAAAATAAATCCAATTAAGAGGAGGAGGAGGTGGGGAGGGAGCTTGCAATCGCGAACTCTTAATCTGCCTACTATTGTTGGCAATGATCAAGGAGGAAAAACCATGCGATTGTATATCTGTACTTTCCAGACTACGATCAGGCAAGCAGACCGGAGTGCTTAGTATCAGAAAACGACCGCAAATTAGGCAAAATATTTAGGGCACGAGCAGGCGATTAATAGGCGGCTGTGTCGGAGATCTTTAAGATTTAATAAAATTTAAAACGATGGTAGGGAGATGGGGGGGGGGGGGGGGGGGGAAGATCCTCTTACCTGGAGATTTGGTACAAGAACCCGATAGGTTAGAGTAGCATCGATCCGATGTGTTTGCTGATGAATGGGGGCTTGGGTTAAGTGAAGGTGCCTATGATTTGAAATCATTCCAAGTTTTTGAAGGGAAGACTGACTGCAGCCTCTGCCATGTTGGAATTTCAAACCCAAAACAGCTGCTTTGCAAGGAGCCAGCATGCCAGCAGCTGGACGCCTGCGCAGAGCGCCGCCGAGCCAAATTCAAATCACTTTCACGCGAAGAGCCAAAGATCAGTTTTCAAAGGGGGAGCGGCGCGGGGGGCGGGGGCGCTCCGCGGTCCTGCGCGCCGGGACCGCCGCTTCCCGCGGGGGCCGGCGGGGTGTCCGCGCCGCGGCTCCGCTCCCTCTCCCCGGGGCGGCGGGACGGGGGCAGCGGGCAGCGGGCTCCCTCCGCGGCGGCGGGGCTCCCCTCGGGCGCGGCGGCGCGGGGCCGGGGCCTAGCGGCGGCCCGCGCTCGCGGGGCAGGCGGGCGGGCTCCGGCGGCGGAGGTTCCCCCCGGCTGCGGCCGCCTCCGCTCCGCCGCGGCCGCCCCGCGTCTCCCCGCCTGGGGCCGGTGGGGCGTCCCGGCTCGGCCGGCAGCGGCCTGCGCGGCTGCCCTGGCCGGCAGCTCCTGCGCCGCGTCCCCAGGCGGGCGGGCGGCGTCGGGGCTCGCTGGTCGCCAGCGCCTCCCGCCCGAGGAAAATGGCCGGAGTGGAAGTGCCGTCCCGGCCCGAGCGGCGGCGGCGGGGCCGCGCAGCCGTGCCCCGAGCCCGCGCTGCTCCCGGGGAGCCCCGGCCGCTGCCCGCCGGAGCCCGGCTGCTAGCAGTCGCGGAGAGGCATTCCCGATAGCCGGCAATGGCTGAGGGGCCCCGGCAGCCACACCTCCCTCTCCCCGCACTTCCCAGCCCGGCTCGGCGGGGGATGGCAGGGAGCCAGCTCAGCTACCCCGGCCCACAGCTGCCGGGGACTCCCCTTGCATCAGAGGGATTCCCCGGGGGGGGCTGTTAGACGGGCTTTACAGCCTCCTCATGCTGGCAGGGAAGGCGTATGGTGGCCAGGCGGCACGGAGCCGGCCCTGCTTCTCGCACACGGGTCTCCGCGGCGCGGCCGAACTCCGTGTGCCGGGGCTTCCCAGCACCCTGCTCTCCCCGCTCCATCCCCGCACACGTCTGCGCGCCCGCTTCCCTGCCACCGCGGCTGTGGAAGGGGGAGTGAGAGCTTCCCACGAGACAGATCCACGTTCCTGGGCTTGTACCTGATGGGACTAGCAGTGCATTTTTACCTTCTAACGGGGAAGAAGCCACGCTGTCCGGATGCTGTTCCTGGGCTTTGGTAAAGAGTCCTGGAGTGGTTTCACTTCCTCTCTTCCTTGTCCTGCTGTGGAATTAAGGATGGCTTCGGAGGGTTGTTTGTCCGTCCTGGATATAAAGGAGACTGATTAAATTTTCTTACTAAAAAATGGAAGATGTAGAGGCAGTTAAGGCTTCTGGAGGAGGCAGGGGAGACCAGTCCCAGGGGATTAGCATCTGGAGGAGTGGGAATAGGCTCGTTTCCCGTCTGCTTCCCTTTGCAGTAATATAGTAGGCCTAAATAAAACTGAACTAGTTGCCAGCAGAAGCTGCTGTGAGCTGTCAGCCAGTCCGTATCCTACCCGGGTAATGGAGAAGGAAAAGAAAGGACAAGAAGGCCTATCTGGTTGATGTTGTCCATGCAGCGATTTAGTTAATCCAAACTGATTTTTACCTGCTGGTGAAAATAGGCACCTTTCACACTTTTGGAAGGCCATAGCCAGCCCATGTGACAAAGCTGTGCCTAAAGATTGGAAATAAAAAGACAGAGCAAAAGGGCTAGACAGACTTCTGCTTATTAAGAATATGGAAGGTGTCCCTGGCTCACTTGGACAGCTGGGAATAACTTGAGCACTGCTACACGACGAGAGCACTGCTGGTGGAATAAAAAAAGTGTCCTGAGACACTGGAGGGACTGGTTTGGAGTAGATACTGCTTTTTGCTTCCCAGTATGTCCAGGTAAAACAAAAACACGGTTAAACTGAATTTTGCGATGTAGAGAGCTATTTTTAGAACTTGCAACACAGCTATAGCAACAGAAGTCTATTGAAATAGCTTTCGACAGCTGTCCAGAGCAGCCAGCAGGCGAGACACCCGGCCACAGCACCCGCTGTGGCCCAGCCTGCACCATGCTCCTCTGACATCTTTTCCCTGCCCTCAGCATCGGGTGGCTCTGAGCAACGGGCCCAGAGCCTGGGTCAGCCCATTGCCTGTGCACACAGCTGCGCATTGTCCCTTCCACGAGAGCTTGTGGGTATTAAGCAGCCGCCTTGGCAAGCAGAGAACTGCTCCGAATGCAGGTAGCACATCAGTAGCCTCTGGTATTTCCTAATTTGACCCAAGTACACATGTTACATTTAGAAGTCTCTGATGCTGAAATCTGCAACACAGCATATTGCCTCTGCTAGCGTTGCCAGCACCAGGCAGTAAGTCATCGCAATCCCAAGGTCATGAGCTTGGTCTAAAAATCATATTTTAAAACATAAAAAAGATTCTTTTGTCTTTGCTACTTTATGCATCTTGATTCTTTTCCCATTGTTTTTTCCCAAACCATGGCACTATGCACTTTTTTTTTTCTCAAGAGAAAGATGAATTTCTTGCGGAGCTACAGTTGTACCTGTAGGAAAACAACTGGCGATTACCGTAAGGAATTAGTTGATAAGCAGGAGTGCTTTTTAAACTTTTTGACCAATAAAGAATGTATTTTTCAATCTTTGTATTGCATTAACCTCAGTATTTTCATTTTGTAGCCCTATATTTTTATTTTCTTCAAGCTTCTTCTGCCACATTAAAATAGCATAACTTGAAACAATAGGCATGCAGCATATGTTTGTATGGGCTGACATTCGTCTCTGTGCAAAAAGTCAACAAAAGACTTACATACTAGATTAAGTTCTTATTTTGAGGTGTGAATTAGGCTGAAGTGAAGGCCTTGTTGGGCTCATCTGTACATGGATAAATTCCACTCTGTTTAAAATACCACTAGTTCTGATCCTTCCAAATAGGAAATTCCCACAGACTTTGAAACTGGGAATGTTTCTTGGAGCCTATTTCAACATCTAGGTGAAAGGTTTAACAATGAAATTCAAAACCACATAAAACTTGCCTTGTTTCAGGTTTTGTTACAAACTCCGAACTCGGACCAGATTCTTTGAAAGGTTCTCAGACCTTTTCAGCAAATCTAGATTAATAACATTTAAACCAAGTGAATTGTGGAAACAAAACAAAACAAAAAAATCACAGAAAACAAAGAATAAAACCATCTAACTATGCTCCTGTGTGTAGCTTCTACTTGGTAGATCTTAGTAAAGGCTTTTAAGAATTATAATAAAAACAATAGTGTTCAGTGATATATTCTTTTGTGACTTTATACTAATTATATGAATTTTATTTGTAAATGAGAGCAAATGTGCAAAACAGCAGACAATGTCTGAGTTCTTCTAATGCTGAAATTTGGCAGCACCTGTACCCCCCTTGTGTGCTGGCAGCACAGGCCTCCAGGGCAGGGCCTCCCGCCTGTCTCCCTCCCTCTGTGCTGGGGAATGCCTCCAGTCTCCCACTCCCAGACATCATGTGGGGCAAACACAGCTGTCATTGCAGGATGTGCTGCAATAAATGGGCTGCAAGTTCTTTTTTTTGAGGTTTTGGTCATTGGTGACTCTATGTATTGCTTTATTCCTTTGTAAGGAGCACAATCTGTTTAAGAGCTCAGGCAATTCAAATCAGATGTTTATACCACCTGGATCCCCGCAGAGCAGCTGAGGTGCCTCCATGTCCAACATGCTGGGACTTTTCCAGAATGTGTGTGGCCTCTCCTGGGCCTCCCAGGAGGGGATAGCCTCTCCTGGGTCTCCCTTCTCTCTCTGACTAGAGTGGTCGTCATACAGAACTCGTCTCTACAGCTAAAGGTTTGCTTGCTGCCTTTTCAGACTGTAGCCTTCTGTGTCAGCATGAGTGCAATGGCTGCCTCAGCTAGCTGGAGCTTAGGTTCCAAGAGGCAATGATACCTGTGTGGCCCTAAAGTATTCATAAATATAGCTCAGAAGTAATTGTCTCTGTTTTGCATATTAACAACTAACATTTAGTTAAACTAATGCCATATATAAGTCCCATAGCAAACAATGGGACAATGGTTAAACACAGAGGAGTAATACATTCCAAATATTGTTACACTTTACTTCTAAGTTCTTCCCAGGAGACTGCAAGGGATGAAATCCCTTCTAGCCATACCACTGATCTGCACAGTTTCACTTCAAACACATCTAAGCCTTAGGTCAGTGACTAAGCCAGGAACACATAAAGTCTTCCTGGACTCCTTAGCAGATAGCCTGCTGGTTTAGGTACTGGCCAATACCTAATCTAACAAAATATCACTTGATCTCTCAAACTAAAAGAGGGTATGCTTAGATTAGATATTAGGAAGAATTTTTTTACTGTGAAGAAATAGACACTGGAATGGATCACCCAGAAAAGTTGTGGATGCTTCATCCCCGGAGGTGTTTAAGGCCAGGCTTGGTAAAGCTTTGACTAACCAAAGTGGGAGGTGTCCCTGCCCATGGCAGGGGAATTGGAACTAGACAAACTTTTAGGTCCCTTTGAACCCAAACTACTCTATGATTCTATGACAATAGGCCACATTTAGTGTGATTCCTGACTGTGTTAGAAAAAAAAATATACAGAGAACATCTGTAGAGGCACTTCTGCATTCTGTGCCAAATTAGGTAACTTCTCTAACTTGTAACCACTTTGGATTAGATTCTGGGGTTTTAAAGAGATAGCATTTCCAATATTTTTGGTCTCTTCTTTGTACATTTCCACTTCTTTATTAATCAATCACCTTGGTTTCAGTGAGATTTCTAGACAAACCCTTTACTGGTCATTCTCTACAATCTTGCTGAATATTTGATGCTTTTGGCATCATAAAAGTATTGGTCCACTGAAGTCACTTTTATTTTCCATTTTAGTCCTGGAGGAGAAGTTGTTCACAATATCCAACAAAAATATTCATTTAGCAAGTGCTCTGTATAACAGAACAATATATAGATGTTTGCCAAATAAATATCTGAAAAGACATATGCCTTCTGGCATTTCTTCAATTTTGATGCTTAATACTTTTTACCCTAGTCACAAATGCAGTTTTACTACAATTTCTCCATTTTTTTTAAGCAAGCTTTAATACAGAAAGTCCCTCTTGGCAAACTCTAGGAAGGAATTGAATGTTTTTAGGGCTTTTGTTTTCTGTCTTTTGTTTTTCACAGCCTTGTTCATTAAGTGCTTAAGAATCACACTAATCCCTGTAGTTTGGTTTAACAAATAATTTGTTCTCACTTAAAAAAACCTTCGCCTTATTTGAACTAGAGGAGGATGAGGTGCCCACACAAGGCCAGAAGAATTCAGACATTTAACAGTCCAGCAAGACCAAGACACAGGAATGACTCTTTTTCCTGTCTCTAATTCCTTTTTGGCCTTACAGATTTTCTTTGCCTTGGTGCTGGCATCTTTCTCCCTGATTCAGTATCTCAACCACAGTCCTTCCCATTAGTACCCCTGTCTAATACCAGTCTCGTTCATAACTCCTTGTCCTAAACTACCATCACATTTTAAGACCTTTGACTTGTGTCTGGACACATTTTCTTTTATTGCCTTTTTTTTTTTTTTTTTTTTTTTTTTTTTTTTTTTTTTTTTTTTTTTTTCTTTTTTTTTTTTTCCCACTTTCCTTGATGGTCTCCCTTTTCTGAATTCTGATCAAGCTGCTAGCTGCTTCTTATTCCATGTTTTCTGGTGATTTGCAGGAAGAAGGCAGAGAACATCTGATGGACACCTTTAGTCTCTTTGTATTTCTCTTTAGCAGCACTGGCAATTGAAAAGACAAAACTGGGAGCAAGTCCTGCTCAGATTGCAAGCCCCAGGAAGGAATACACCTACTGCACACAGAATCTTTGAAGAAGTGGTAAATGAAATATGCAAACGATTTTACAGAGGCTCAGATTTCTGCAGACCGAAAGAGACTTTCATAGGCTGGTGGAAGAGGAATATGCTTTCCCAGGCACCAAGCCTGACTATGAGCCATTAGTCAACAAAATATTTCAAAAATTTCTTAACCTGAGCAAACCAGAATTTCCCTCAGTGCATTCTGAGAATCAGCTGACCATATTTGCGGAAAGTTTTGAAAGAATAGCCCAAGGCAGGTATTTGGCCTGAAAATTGCTGCCTAGTTGTTTATGTTTGACAAACTAAGAAGGAACTGGAAAGAGGTTCTTACCATGAAACTTTGACTCTAAATATCCCACTAGAGAACCTACAATTAATGACTACTATTAACAGAAATGTATTTTAAGCACTGCTTAATACTTAATAACTTAATTTAGACAGTGCCCAGAAAGAAAAAATAAATGAATAAAATCCCAACACTTTGTTTTGGAGAGGGAGTGGAACAGAGAACAGTAAAAATGAAACAATAGTATGCTTGCAAAACTGCAATTTTGTCCCAAGTGCTTTTTCCAAGCACTTGATATCAAAAAGTCTTTGTATCTCACCTCCAAATGTATATTAAAAATCTCACATTTACCCTACAATGGAATCAACTTTGAAATCAAAGGGGAAAAAATTTTAGCAGAACAGTACACTTGCTCAAAGTCACACATGCACATGAAAAAGTTTCCCTAAAAAGTTACATGCTCTAGGATCTGCATGTGGGATAAAATACCCACAGGGCTTTATTTGCTGTTACTTTAGGAGCAAACTTGTACTCCTTTTTTTTTTTTCTTTTAATGTCTAAAGGTTCCCTTACTCTAAGACAAATATCTTCCTCTAAGTAACATCCTGACACCATGTTATTGATCTTCACAGTATGAAATTATTTTAATAGTAAAATTAAAACAAGGTTTATGACTTATAACACAATATATATAAAATAATTTGTTATTAATGTTTTAAACATTGCCTTTGGTGTTGATGTGGGTGCATTTAAATCTTGAAATAACATTATCAATCTATCTGCGCAGCCATCTCTAAAGCATTTTCATTCTCTACCTCTCTGTCATTCTCTTTTCAAACAAGTGAAATATTTTTTAATTCTTGATAGGTATTAATTTTTTAAGAATGTCATGTTTATGAGCCTTAATCAAATATCCAGAAAAAAACCTTTCCAACATGCAAAAGCACCAACGTATCAGACAAGTTTATTTTACATTTTTGAAGAAGAAAACTATTCAAACATCTCTATTCAGATAACCTGAGCAACACAGCTGTTCTACATATGCTATTCTTCCAGTGCAAGAAACATATTGTCTCACTTAGAAGGTAAAGAACTTAACAAAGTAAACTAAACTGTTGAGTTTTCTGCTATTAGAAAGAGAATCTTTTGCCACTGTGAGTAATATAACAAATCTTGCTAACTTGTACTTTCTTCTTCTAACTTCCTTAGAAAGATCAAATTTGCTAAATGCACAACACTGACTGAAGTCAACAAGGCACTTAAGTATATGCTTAATTTTGTGCACATGAGTAATCACGTTACAGTAAATGGAACTTGAATGCTCAAAGTTAAGCACACACTTAAGTGCTTTGCTGGATCAGGGCCAGAGCATGACAACTTGCAGGTCATCCTTACTGCACAGTAAGACATCACAAACCTTAAATATCCTGTAGAAACCTTCTCCCCACTTCAGATCAACAGTACCAAAGGCAAGGACAAAAATAAGTAGCTGCTGCATTCTTTTCTTCTGTTACAAGTCACTAAACTGGCAGCAGTACTTATAATATATAAATTACCAATACAATAAATTCTCCTAATAAGTATCCGTAAAATTACCATTTTATTTTAAAGATCATAGTTTGTAATTCTAGTCTCATAAGACCATTAGATGCGTGAGTCTTTTTAATTTTAAAAGACCTGCTAGTAGCTCTCACAAAAGAATTTATTCAAGACCTTGACCTTAAATTGCACAACTTAATCAGAATTAAACATGAGTCAAAGTACCACAGAATATTATCATGGGGGTCAACATAGCCATACAGCAGCCATGCAGAGGATGCCATCAGGACGACAACTTTGGGTGTGTAGGATTCTGATTCTGGAGATATAATATGCTAAACTAAATGTTTTTGTTATATGTTTTTTGCCAGTTATTATGGCAAATATGTGGGGAGGAGATTGCTTATGACATTTTTTCTTTCCATGCAGCTGAAGGGATAGTAAGTAGTCTAAGACTCTTCAATTCAGCACCTTTTTAATGAAATGAAACTTTATACCCACTGTGTTACACAACTGCCTAATTTTCTGGCTAAATTGACATGGTTCAGCACTTATCCAGGACTGTTTCTCTTTTCAGTACATGAAATTAATATTTTTTTTTTAGGATCCGAAACTACATTTTAGATCCAATTTTGCCTGACTGTTGACAGCATTCAGATACAGGGAGCTTCTATGTTTTTCCAACACATAAGTTTCTTCACAAAAATTAGCAAGATGAAACAGCAAGTAAGGACACATTGCCAAGTCTGGTTTTCTACCTATCTACAAAGCAGTTTTCACACTTTACATGACTGTGAATGTCCTTCTTTTTCTATCTTTTTTTTTTTATCTTTTAAATTTTAATTAGGAAGAACTGAAAAATCTTTCTCTATACTGAGAGTGTTTGTTTTGGGGGAGGAGGATGTCAAGGAACCAAAAGCACATTCCAAGCCAATTCTGATCTCATTTACAGGGACAAAAATCTGGAATTAATCCACCGAGTTTAACAGATACGTTCTGGGCTTACGTAGATGAGATCTTACATTTATAAGTGAAGTCAGTGTTTTCCCCTCTGACATTCACATGGCTCAAACCAGAAACATTTCCTGAATTAAAAAAAAAAAAAAAAAAAAGAATAAAAAAGGCCAAATCATCCAGTTGGGAAGACTGGCATAATTCCATTGAAGTCAATGGTGCTGTAGTAATTTACATTAGCTGATGATCCAGATGAAAGTATATAAAAGTTTTCAGAGCAAGCTTCTTTCATTTAAAACTGCATTATGTTAGGTGCACTGTTGATGCTCAGAATTAATGTGCAAGTTGTTAATCTCGCTAGACCTGGATTTAAAATTAGACAATGCAATAATTAGTTTGGCACTATCATTCTGCTACCTAGAGGGTAATAATGTAGGTCATAAAATACCAGTGATCAGCACAACTTTTCATACAAAACAAAGAATCTGTATTGAAAGAGAGGAAAGGAGGGAGGAGAGAAATTCAGAACTCAGTTTTTATCAGAGACCAAAGTGGTCTAAGAGGTTCTGTGCCATCTCACAAGATACTGTGTTGTGTAGGTCTACTTATCTTTATCAGCTCCCAAATGCACAAGTGATTCTGCAGGGTATAAGTGACTCAAAGCTGTCTATAAGTTCTCTTTATGTATTATTTTTAAGTTGTATGTTTATTATTCTTCATAACTTTGTTATTAAAAATTTAGGAATATTATTTATTTTACAGTATTCTCCTTTTATTTTTGCTTTTACTTGAAATATAAGCATTATGCAGCACAGTTTACAAACATACAGAAGTGTAACACTATAGTATATGTCTCTTGATTTCTTGACAAATGACTACTGGCAACATCAATAATTCAAAAGGACAAACAATGAAAATATAGAGGAATTGCATTTGTATATGTATACTTCTTTCTGTCCTGCCAGTCATTCTTGCTAGACTTTATATAAACATAAAGAAAATTAAGAAATTATCAAGTCTGAACACTCATCTTGATGAACAGTTGCTTATATTTTGTTCTATTTAAACAGTCAGGATACTTAAATATACACATTTTGATGGCATCTCACACATACATCTATTAAGAAAACAGCACTGCAATAATTTTTATACATCAGGCTGTTTGTGTAAGATACCCAGCAGAGTTTAGTGAAGCTGAGAACATACATACAGGTGTACTTATGTCTGAAGTATTTCTATGCCTCTTGTATGTATAATATTAGAAAGTGCACATTCAATGTTACAGATGCATATATTCATAAATCATTTAAAGTTGTGCTTTTCATGTGGTGTGAGGCACAGATACAAACTTACTCATGATAATTATAGAACTGATGCTGATTTAGTCATTTCAAGAAAGCCATGGAGGCATAATTAGTGTCTGAATGGCCTCAATATTGCATTATTAGGAGGCTAGGGTGAAACTTGAAATGAGAACATCAAGGCTGATAAAAGAAAAGAAAACATGAAATACATACATAATTCATTCTGAGATATTATAAAGGTTTATAACCAGAAACAATAATTTGCAGAAGGCATCTCATGTACTGGAGCCAACTGCAATAATTTGGTCAACCTGTTTAAGATCAAATAGTATTCTTAGCTATTCTCAGTGGTATCTTTCTAATAAAGTAGCAGCAAACAGACACTGTTTGCTTCTGGTCACTTTTAAAGAATGTTCAGTTTATCATTGGGGACTTTAATCTCAAGCTTCATAGAGTACAAAAAGAACATTGATCCTACTGTTTTGTCCTCTAGGCCACAAGGCATGCACATTTTTACATTCATTTGTCATAAAACAAAAAATACATTTTGCCCTTTGAAAATACCAAATGCCAGCTTTTAAACAAAATAATTTTCCATCACATTTTTCCCTTTCTTTCAACCTTTCCATTACCACTACCCCCCTTCCTTTTACCCCAGACTAATTTCCTCTCTCTGTTAATGCCTTTCCTCCATTTTAAGTACTAGTAAGAACTTTGCAGAATTCTTTTTTTTTGGATCGCTGCCAAACTGGCCACTGTTGATGATTTGACATTGTAGTTTGAGTTAATCAGAATTCTTGGCAATCCTCTTTCTAATTTTTCTTCTAGATAGGCTACAGAATATACAAATAATATCTTTTTACTCAAGTTAGACGAAGGAGTGTGTGCTGTAAGCACAAGTCTACAGGTCCAAGTGTGTCAAAACCCATCTTTTGCATATCACTTATTTCAAGTTCATCTTCTCGCTTTTACTTAAAGGTAATATGCAAGAAAATCTTGGAATTTCATCAATTATTACATGCAGAACAAATTAATTTGGGTTTTTTTTCTGTCCTTCTTATTTGAAAACAATTTTTTTCACTTACTAAAGGTGCGATTATTGGAAATGTGCTCAATAGCTTGCTTTCATTGTCACTAGATCAAGGGTCTATATCCAGTTCCCCACAAAGAATGCAGGGGTCATGCCTTCTCCATCTCTGGAGAGCCAGTTATTGCATATGGTGAGTGACTTCTCCTCCCAAGCCCTGTTCAGTCTTTAGTTCATTTTTGGGTTACTTTCCTGTCCAGATTTTTTTTTTTTTTTCATTTACCATGTATGGGGTTTTGTTCTAGATTTTCTGTGATGGAGCCATGAAAAAACAACAGTGTTTTCTACACCAAAACTAGAAAATCTTGAAAGTTGCTTTCATTTGTCAGTATCTAAAAGAGCCAAGTAGGATAAAAACTTCATTAGAAGTTATGCAGGGAAGATATGCATGTCTGTGTCTTCTCTCAAAACATGAAATATCTTTATGAGGAAAAAGTCAAGGATGCATGTTCCTAAATGCATAGTGGTTTGAATTTTAGTGAGGAAGATGCATACACAAATATGAAGTTATACCACCCTCTTCACATTCCATGGCTACCAAGGTTTAAACACACATTTAGCTTTAATTTTCACGTAAAGTAGAAAAATAGAAGTTTTTAAGTCCTGTACCAGCTTGCAAAAACTTAGCTTTGAAGAAGACTTATTGACAGGATAACATTCTCAAGCTTGGAACCACAGGGGTACATCCCAAATGAATACACAAGAATGTTCATCCTTTCGACCCATCATTTTATGATGCACAACCCATTTCATTGTAGCCTCCTGTGCCTCACTGAGTTTGTTTTGAGAATCTGAAGTTTATATGGAATAAAAGAATATTACAATCATGAGCAATAAGGATGATTGAGTCCAGATTGTGGCATACAGACCTTGATCCTGAAAAAAAATGGAACTCCTTACGTGTCATTGTCTTTAGCAGTGCATTCTGCACTAGAGAGAATCCAGCTTCTGCTTCTCTTTTTTCCCCCTGTTTTTTACTGGTAGCCTTTAACGTTATAGGAGGAACAATTAACCACAGGAGTATATGCAATGAAGGGCTCTCTGTGACTATGTAAAATTCAGCAAGCTAGATAACTAGCTGGTTATCTAGTAGTTGAAGCACCCACTTCCATTTTCATAACATTTGACATGTTTATATTTATAATATTTTATATATTTAATATAAACTTCTCAACACATGTAGTAATTCTTTTTCAGTCTCAAATACTGAATACTGCAATGTATTACTTAAAATGATAGAATTGTTCAGTTTGGAAAAGACCTCATCAAGTCCAGCCATTAACCCGGTACTGCCACATCCACACTAAATGATGTCCCAAGGAGCAACATGTACGTGTTTTTTAAATGCCTTCAGTAACAGCAATTCAACCACTTTCTTTGGAACCCTGTTCTGATGCCTGACATGCTTTAGAAGATACCTCCTGGATAGTATTTTAAAATAAATTCTGAGAAAAGAAGCTATACTCTAAAACTGAAGGTAAGAATATAGTCTCTCTCATAATCTTGGACTTGATAGTATTTTTGAACTGTGATAATATTTTACTATTTCATAATTTATTGTATTTCCAGTAAGTTGAACTGCAAGCTCCCACTGGAAACTCCAACCCAGGAATGATTATCTGTGAAGCAGTACAGTCAAATATGCTTCCTCCAGGTAAGAACCAGTGAGAACCTCTGGAAAAATTACTTGCCCAGTATAGCAGAATATTTTGTTAAGGAATATTAAACATACTGGACATACTTAATTCCCTAGGACCTGGTACAATGCTCACACAAGTTCCAAATGAGCTGGCTGATGTCGTTGTGAGGCCAATTTCAATTATGTTAAAGATCACGGTGATCAAGGGAGCTTCCTGAGTATTAGAAGAAATCAAAAGTCATGTATCTTCAAGAGGGAGAATTTTGAGAACTACAGAGTAGTCAGCCTCACCTCAGTCCCTGGAAAAACAGTGTTGCATACAATTCCCGAAGCCATTTCCAGATACTTGAGGGTGATTTGGAATAAACAGAATGTATTTCCATAGGAGATATCATGCCTCACAAACTTGATAGCATTCTATGATGAAGTGACTAGCTAAGTGGATGACAGAAGAGCAACACCCTCAAGTTTGCAGAGGATGAAAAACTAGGAGGAGCTGCTGATATGCCAGATGGTTGGGCTGCCATTCAGCGGGACCTCAACAGGCTGGAGAAATGGACCAACAGGAACAGGAAGTTCAACAAAGAGAAATGCAAAGCCCTGCATCTGGATTTTGTGCTCTGGTACGTGCTAGGGGTCAGCCAGCTGGAACGCGGCTCTGCAAAAAAGGACTTGGGGGCTCTGGTGAACAACAAATTGAACATGAGCCAGCTATGTACCCTCATGGCAAAGAACAAAAATGTTCCTATGCTGCATTAGGAATAGTGTTGCCAGCATGTTGAGAGAGGTGATCCTTTACCTTTACACAGCCTGGTGGGAAACATCTAGTCTGCTGGGTCAATTCTTGGTCATTCCATCACAAGAACCACAGAATCACAGAATCATTAGGTTGGAAGAGACCTTCAAGATCATCAAGTCCAACCCATGCCCTAACACCTCAACTAAACCATGGCACCGAGTGACACATCCAATCTGTTTTTAAACACATCCAGGGATGGTAACTCTACCATCTCCCTGGACAGACCATTCCAGTACTTTATCACTCTTTCTGTAAAAAACTTTTTCCTAATATCCAACCTATATTTCCCTTGGCACAGCTGAAGGCTGTGTCCTCTCATTCGGTCAACTGCCGCCTGGAGAAAAAGACCAACCCGCACCCGACTACAACCATTTTTCATGAAGTTGTAGAGATTGATAAGGTCATCTCTGAGTCTTCTTTTCTCCAGGCTAAGCAACCCCAGCTCCCTCAGTCATTCACCACCCTTGTTGCCCTCCTCTGGACACGCTCAAGCATCTGAACATCCTTCCTAAACTGAGGGGCTCAGGACTGGACACAGCACTCAAGGTGTGGCCTCACCAGTGCTGAGTACAGGGGAAGAATGACCTCCCTGCTCCTGCTGGCCACCATTCCTGATACAGGCCAGGATGCCCTTGGCCTTCTTGGCCACCAGGGCACACTGCTGGCTCATGTTCAGTCGGCTGTCACCAGTACCCCCAGCCTATAACGCTGCAGGGGGTTATTGGGGCCAAAATGCAGGACTCGGCACTTGGAGTTATTAAATTTCATCCTATTGGACTCTGCCCATCCATCCAACCATTCCAGGTCTCTCTGCAAAGCCCTCCGTCCTTCCAGCAGATGGACACACGGTCCCAGCTTAGTGTCATCTGCAAATTTACTAATGAAAGACTCAATACCCTCATCCATGTCATCAATAAAAATATTGAACAGAGCTGGCCCCAGCACAGACCTCTGGTGGACACCACTGGTGCCTGGCTGCCAGCTGGATGCAGCACCGTTCTCCACCACTCTCTGGCCATCCAGCCAGTTCCTAACCCAGCAAAAAGTGCTCCTGTCCAAGCCAGGACAGGACAGCTGGGCTTCCAACTTTTCCAGGAGCGTGCTGTGGGAGACACTGTCAAAGGCCTTGCTGAAGTCCAAATAGACAACATCCACAGCCTTTCCTGCATGCACCAGGTGGGTCATCTGGTCATAAAAGGAGACCAGGTTGGTCAAACATGACCTACCCCTCCTAAACCCATGCTGGCTGGGTCTGATATCCTGGCCATCCTGTAAGTCCTGCGTGATGACACTCAGTATAAACTGTTCCATTACCATACTGGGTACTGAGGTCAGGCTGACTGGCCTATAATTACCAGGATCCTCTTTCCCACCCTTTTTGTGAATGGGCATCACATTGGCCAGTTTCCAGTCATCTGGAACCTCATCAGTGAGCCAGGACTGTTGGAAAATGATGGAGAGCAGCTTCACAACCCTCATCACCCTGGGATGGATCCCATCTGGTCCCGTAGATTTATGAACATCCAAGCAGCTCATCAGTTCTCTGACTGCCTCCTCCTGGATAACAGGGGGACCATTCTGCTCCCTGACACCATCTACCAGCCCAGGAGCACAGTTGTCCTAAGGACAAGCTGCCTTCCCACTAAAGACTGAGGCAAAGAAGGCATGAAGCACCTCTCCCTTCTCCTCATCTGCAGTTACTAAGTTCCCTCCTGCATCCAGTAGAGAGCAAAGGTCTTACCCTTCCTTTTGCCATTAATATATTTGGAAAAACATTTTTTTATTACTTTTTACAAAAGTTGCCAAAGTTAAGTTCGAACTGAGCTTTGGCCTCTCTAATTTTTTTCTACGTGGAAAAGAAAGAAGGAAAGATATAGACTTACTGAGGCTCACCCAGCAACAGGCCAAGAAGGTGATTAAGGCACTGGAGCATCTTTATGAGATCTTTATGAGGAGAGGCTGAGAGAGACAAATGCTCAATGTATCATCAGTGTGTATAAGTACCTTAAGAGAGAGCAAAAAGTAAATTAGGCCAATGGTATTTGGTGGAAGGACAAGAGGCTATGGACACTAATTGAAATATAGGAAATTTCATTTAAACATAAAAGCCTACCTTTTTACTGCAAGGATAGTCAAACACTGAAGCAAGTTGCACAGAGAGGCTGAGAAGTTTCCATCCTTAGAGATACTCGACTCACAGCTTGACATGGCCCTTAGCAACTGGCTCTAGATGACCAACCTTTGAGCAAAGGAGTTGGACTAGACAAACTCCAGAGATGCCTTTCAACCTCAGCCTGTTTCTGTTACTTTGGCTGGAAATTATTGAATTTTTCCTTATTACAATTTAAAATTCATTACAGTGAAAATTCAATATGTACAAGATCAACTGAGAATGGGTAATGAATATCAGATTTTTAACTCCTTAGCTGCTCTGTCTTCAAGAGCAGCTAGCAATGCAGTTGTAATGCTACTACCATTATTGTTGTTGTTGTTATTATTATTTTTAATATCATCTTATTGCTGCTGGGATTCTGTAACTTCAGTCTCACCAACTGCCTAGAACAAATGCTGTCTATTTTGGGATAATGATAACATTCCATTGTGTATCCTATACTTGATATGAAAGGACATGGCATGGAGTACTGAAACCCATGCATACAGGAATAACATGGTAGGTGTTTTCCCAAAGAGATCTTAGAGGAAAAGATCTTTCACAGCACTGTGTTTTGAAGGCTCAGCTTACAAACCTGTTTGTGCTTGGCAAGCATCTTCAGCTGAAATTGCGTTGTTACCTTGCAAGTGGCACAATGCCACTCCAGCAGATGGGCATCTACGGAGGCGTGCCAGAGAAACATTACGTGCATTGAGTTGGAGAGTTGGACTATTAGGGCCTGGATACCTCTCCAGGTATCCATAAATTTGGACATCCTGGTTGAAGGGAGCATGCAATTGCATCTTCAGCCAAGTTTGGCATCACTTTTGGTGTTCTCAAAATACTTCTGATATTACTTAAGAATACAACTCTGTTTGCTTGTTTGTTTGTTTGTTTGTTTGTCTGTTTTCTTGGCAAATAAGGGCTGTGATTAGCAAGGGTACATGGGTGAGAGAGAATATATTACAGCCATCCACTCTTCCAATATTCCCTTGGAAAGCATACAGGGATGTACACAAGTACGGCCACAGCCAGGGTGAATTTTCTTATTTAATATAATAGCTCAACTGAGTGTAGAAAGCAGATTCATGACCTTTCATGCAGTGGAAGTGTGCATATACTGCAATTTCTTCTGAATAAAATTGCTAATGTTTCAAGGTGCTAGAAGAGTCTTTACTTCTCCCTTGCAATTTTATTGACATTTTTCTCCTAGTTTTCATTTGTGCTATAGTCTAAATTTTACACTAAATCATTTAAGTTTGCTCTGGAGAGGCTGCAATGCTGCTCCCAGGCACACTGCCATGATTGAATCCACAAGTGAACACTTTGTATGTTCTTAAAAACCTTATATCCTAGTACAGAATGTGAAACAGAGCTCTCAGCCAGTGCACTGCAGTTAAATGCATTTGCCTGGAGGTATGAAATCAAAATAGAATAGATATTTGTATTAGGATGCAACTATGGATAAAATCAGGAAATAGATACAACTTTCTGCTTTGAAACATAACAGATACATTTTTTCCGGTAGTTTTGTGTGGTCATGGGTAGGGAATATGTACCTGCAGAAAATTTAATGTTTCTTCAAATGATATGCTCAGATTCCAGAAGCAACTAATGTGCTAGATCTTGAAAAAACTTCCTGGATATTAGTTTGTATCACATAAGTGTCCACTTCTGTGGACTTTCCAAAGATTCTTAAATTTTTAGTTTTCAGAAAAGGTTTGAAGTAAATTCTTAGGGTTGATCTTTGCTTGTGTTGAATTTCACAGAACAGGGAACTCAGCCTCAATGAATATATAACCTAATGCACAGCTTGCCAATGTCTCTGGGATCATTATAATTTAGGTATAAAAACTTGTGCAAAGTTACATGAATATTGTAGTTGAGAAGTTGGTTTAAATGAGCTTGACGTGACAAATCAATTTATTGTTGCATTTGACATATTAGTTGTCTTTTTACCAGTGAGTGTTTCCTCAGGAAATAATACCAACAAGAAAAGAGGAGTAGAGGTGCCCAATTCAGTTGCATGGTTTTGAGTTTTATGGTACCTGATGTGTAAGACAAAACTAAATTTTAGTAAGTCATGAGGTGCTCATTATGAGCAAGTAACTTGTTTCTGTGACACAGTAAACAGATGCTATCAAATACTGTAAGATTGATTAATTATGCTCTGCACAAGCTTCAAAATGATTCACATAATTGGCCTCAATTGCTATTCACTATACCATGTTTCATATTTTTGGCCCAAGAAGCATGCATACATTGTTGACCAAAAAAAGCATAATTTTTCTGTGAAGTCACTGTTAATAAATCAGGTTGTGTGGCAAAGATCATCAAACATCAGGCAAACATTAGGTGCAAGGCCCTGTGGTCATACATGATATTCATGTAAGCTTTATGCCTATCAATCTGGAAGGAAATGCTTGGAAGTGCTCAAATAATTTTATTGAGTGCTAGATGTCACTGTAGTAAACCATAGGCCACCCACAGAAACTAGAGCCAATAGTAAACTCCTGGAGATCAGCTGCAGAAAATTCCTTGAGAAACTTAGAGGAGCTGTGCTGCAGGAGAGCAGCTGAAGCCTATGAACCTTCTGAGGATGACAGGAGTGTAATGGAAGATGAAACTTTGCCCACTTCACTGACCATCACATAGAGAAGCAGATCAACTCCTAGAAAGAAGGACATTTCTGTTCATTAAAATTTAAAATGGTTCCTCAATTGCTTTTGTACTTCTACAGAGTGAAATTAGTAGGACCTTGTTGGGAAAATTATGATTAGCATAAAAAATTATTTTCTAACTCTAGGTAATTGTAATGCTATGATAGCTCAGTAAAAGTGTAACTCAAAGTGACTCACTTCTATATATTGCTAAAAAAAAATTATCAGAAGCTCTCAGTCTGCTCTGCGATTTGTTAAGTGTTTCTTACATTGATAATAAGAAATGGAACTAACTGGTGACACAAGTGAGTTGGTTGCACTAAAACACCCTTTAAAGTTCTCCCATGAGCACTGGTATCTCTTAACAATCGCAATAGCACATGGGCCAGCAGATGCATTCCGGGTATCACAGATATCTCAATCAATCATTCATTTTCATCAACTCACGAAAAGATTGTAAGGCAATTCAGAGAAGTGAAGAGACCTCAGGAGAACTGTAGTCCCAACCCCAGCTCAAGCAAGGCAAGGTTTAAGATCAGACTCGGTTGCTCAGCATGTTGGACCAATTCAACATGTTGGGCTAAATTTAAGTGTCTTTACTCAGTTCTTAGGCAAACTACTAACAAAAAAGAATAGAGAAGTTGTCCAATTTCTTACTACCCATTTTTGTGGCACATTTTTATTTCCATTTGTCTTTGGTTTAAAGCCTCTTGTTATATTAAGTAGCTTTACATACACATGAAAGGCGTGCAGAACAACCTCAAGTATAAACTCAAGAAGAACCAAATGACATTTAAAAAACTTTGACTGGCTTTGTTCTGTTAAATACATGGTGGACAAACACAGATTCGATATCACCTCTTCCCTGGTACTAATGCCTCATAAATCATAATTTCATAATTTGAAAGTATGAGAAGTACAGGCTGTGATGACCAATCATACACAACATAGAGGGACAGGAAAGCTGCTTTAGGAAGACTAAAATAGGTTCAGGGAGTTCAGCCTTAATTTTACTAAGATGAGGAAAGGAGGAAGGCTGTAAGGAAACCTTCTAAAAACACCAGAAAATATTTTTTTATGACTGATGAAAAGAAGAAAACAAAAGCAATATCATTGTGGATTAACATAAAGCACATAGCCATAAAGATAGTTAACAGAAAAAATCACATAGAAAGGGAGGGAAGGTCCCAGCTGAAAAAGACATTCATAATGGAAAGCATGATAATGAGGAACTACTAAGCCATATTCAGAACTTATTAAAACACTGAGTATATGATCAGTGTTGAGTATAGAGAAAGGCTGGACCTATGGATCCTCACACTGCAGGAGTCCACGTGCTCTGTGGTGGAGCTCCATGTGTGGATGGAACAGGCCATTAATTGCTGGAGAATGCCTAGAATACATCCAAGCAGAAGTTGTATGTAAACATTAACATTAAGCCATTACCATGGCCCCATGTTAATGTCTGAAAAATCCCAATGGCAGGAGAGCTTGTTAAAAATAACAATTTCATATATCCTACTTGCCTCCACTCATTTTAATGCTGAATTGGTTTGTGATTGCTATGAGGAATTTGAAATCAGATTGTTCAGATGTATTATCAAAACTGTGCTTTCTTACAGAAACAAATAGTATCTCATAGGGCAAATGCAGTTTGCCTGAATTTTAATGCTCTGTCATGACAGCATTCCATAGTATCAGTTATTAGTTTAAAATCAGAGAGGTACCAACAGATCCTTAGTAAAAGCTGCTGAGGTACATGGCTTCTGCTGGATATAAATTCTCTCTATCAGTGCAGAAAAACAATGAGCGGAGAAACAAAAACTGTATGTGTTGATGTGTATATGACGATGTATGTGATGATTTCCTTGATAGCTACAAAGTAATAAACTGATTTTTTTTTTTTTCCCAGAAAATTTACTAAAGAAACATGGCACTCCAACAACTTGAAGGCTTTACATTTCTGTCAGCCCGACAAGTCATGTTACCATCCAGGACATGCAGCAACCCAGCCATGGATCAAAAGGAAATTAGAATGGAGATTTTGTTGTTGTTGTTGTTTTAATTAACCACTATCCTTTGAGACATCCAAATCTGATACTTTGTTGAGATATTTGTAGTTACCAGCAACAGATAATACTTCTTGAATGGCTCCATTCCTTTTCTCTGTGAAAACTCACAGGATAATGATGAGTCATTGCTCTCTCGAACAGAGAAGACACCACAGGGACCCATGTTACTCCCCTTGTTCAGCATGTGAGAAAAGAAATAGATATTTAGAGATGAGACATGGTTTGCAATATATTCACCTGAGAAATCACTTCTCTTCTTGTGTCAAACTGCCAGCTTTGGATCAGAGGCTGTGTTGGAGCTCGTTGAATATGAAAGAATGGCTTAGCCAGCAGGGTTTTGTCTGTACGAGGAATTTGGCTTGGGAATTATGTCTGCCAGGTCCATCAAATCCCCATTGCCTTTGGGAAGAGAAACAGTGTCTGAAATGAAGAGGCTTCATTGTTTGCTCTGGAGGGGTTTCTTACCTCTTTTCTACTCTCTGAAGAATCTGTATATACATATTTGGAGACATTTCATCAGGGAACTGAGATCTTCAGGTGAGCATAAAGCTATATTGTATGAAATATTTTTTTAAATTCAACTGTTTTATTTCAAAAGTAAAAGGGCTCGTTTTGGTGCACAATATGAAATATTGGCCTGATTTTAATAATGTGGATTTTGCAGATATCAATGACCAAATATAATGACAACTCAGTTTTGTTTCTGGGATCACTAGTACATGTAGTAACTTGGCTCTCTGAACTGACAACGGACACAATATTTCTAAAAGATATATCTGGAGTCTGTAGAGGATGGTTCCAGACTGACAGCACCAGCATAACAGCAACTGTGTAGACTGAAAAAAATACCAATTCCTCCTCAAGGAAGGAAAGTGGGAAGTAGGCCTATTTTGTGGGGTTATTTTTTGATTTTTGTAAAAAAGTATTTGTAGGTAGTTACAAGTGATATGATTTTGCACATTCTTTTTTGCTTCAGAGCCCCTTTCAGAAGAGTGGTACTCTCTCTGCTGACAGGGCAATGCTGAAGTCCTTCAAAAGACCCAGTGTTTGCACTCAGAAAGCTGTATCTCATCTCCACAATTAAGCATGTATATTAGATAACTTGAAATCTTACAGTCAGTCCCTGAAACAGCCTCCCTTCTACCGCACATGCCAAACCTCCAAGAGGGCTTGGGGAGAAAGATGGTCATGTTGTACACCAGCACTGCTCTGCTGTACTGCTTCTCGAGATCCACTTCAGGGGGAGTTTTGCTTTTTAAATTACTAGGTTATGGTACAGGCCCCAGCAAAGCAGGAAATACAGTTGTATTTTTTCCTGCCATCTGAGTTATTGTTTATTTTTCTGGATACAACTAACTGTTATACAAGATTTGTGAGGGAAGGAAAATTATTTGTTTCTTGTTGAAAATGAACTCCAAATCGCTCAAATGCCAGAATAGTATTTCTTTGCTTGTGCTTATTTTCATGTTCCAGTTTCCCTTCGCATTGCAGTTGAAGCAATGACATTAAACTCTTGCTCCATGGATTAGTTCTTAAAATAGAACCATCCTAAAACACAAAAAAAGAGAAGTTTTTCTTTCCCTTGAGTGAACAGGAGAGGGATATTCTGGTGATATACCCTCCCCTCTGTGCTGAAGTATAAACCTTTACATTCTGCATAGGATCTAATGAGAAGTTCCAATCTTTACCTTAGTGCTAGCAGGAAACAATTGTTATCTTTAACATAACCATTCTTTTGAAAGAATGGAGGGTGAAAGTTACAATTTTTTTTCTGCATGAGGAGATAATAGAACTCTTCAAAATTAGAATAGCAATTCTATAGAAGTAAAAAATTAAGCAAGACAGTTTAATTCTTCTTGCAAAATTTCTACTTTTCTAGAGCGATGTGCAAAATAACAACAAAAAAACAAGCAGACAAACTTACCAGCAGCAAGAGTCATCCTTAAGGTCACAAACCTAACTAAAATCATGACCAATTTATGTCTTCAAAGAAAATACCTCATCGAGTACACTAAGCTACCTGTATATAACACCAGGGATTTTACTGCACTAAGTTCTAGAAGGAAATGAAATTCCTATACTCACCTATTATGGACCTAGTCTCTGTTGGGACTACATAACTTGAGTTTCATTGCCCAATTTGCATTCACTGTCACTTCAAAATGCTGTAATGCAAGACTGGTCTGACAGTATTTGGGCTTCTTTTTCCTCATCTTTGGTTACATTAATTCATACTTCTGTGATTTGCACCCTTCATTTAGAGTGCTTCAGTCTGATCTATCTGAGAACTGAAGTTTAAATGAAAGAGGAAAAGTAATTAACATAAAGACATATAAATCTTCAGAGACATCTATTTACAAAAAAAAAAAAAGCGCTATAGTTTTTGTGAACCTACTAAAGCAGAAGATTCTGCACGAGACAGCAACAGTTGTCATAGAACTTATTATTTTCTAAAATATATCATGCTAATCTCTCCAGTTACAAGTACATCACTAGGTGCTGCTTTAGATGTGAGTAACTAGCCAGACGCAGGGTCATGTAAGCTATTTCAATTAGGAGGAACCTGGCAAAGGAAGCACATCTCTCTGACGTTAAGATGTTTATATATAAGGGAGCAGAAAATCTTGCCCCTTGTTAGAAGTGAAGTAGCACACAGTTAGAATGAAGAGAGAGGCAATGTTACACACAGTAGGACAAAGCAAATGTGCACTCTGGCTTACCTCACACTAACTTTTTCGTGTACCTGTGGCCTCAGTGGCACCTTGAAACCAATGGTATCCTTCACAAGTTAAAGTCAGGTACTTGAATTACATGCTGTAGTAACATGAATAAAAAGCTCATTTAGACTGCAGTGCCATGACTATAAGAGTACAGTAAACAAAAGCTTTCACGTCTTTGCTGTGTAACAACAGGCTTACAGATTGAAAATTAGCATTTGGGAGTTTTTCTTTCCTCCTTTAAAAATACTGAAAGGGAAAGACAAAACTGAACTTTTAATGTGAAGCCTTTATATTCTACTTTCCTGCCACTCCTTGGGAGTTTTACATTTCTCAAAAAAGGCCTCAGAGAAATGATATTTATCAAAACACATTAAAAATTACATCTTAGAAATGAAAAAGGTTTTTTGAGTGTTCCACTTCAGATAATGCTTGCATGGGATCAGGCCTTCTCTGTCATGCATGGTGCCACCAGCCATGCTGCTTTGCTGTCATGTTATGCATTCCAGTCTGATCCCAGCAGAGAAGACAAACTGGGAGTCTCAAACATCAATACAGAACTCTGGACTTCCTAACTGACAGTAGGTAGTAGAGACAAGGAAGAAACAAAAATCTCTTTTGTCAGCCTCTGTAGGGAAAAAAAAAAAAAAAAAAGAAATTTACATAAGCAGCATTTTAAAGTAAAATTTGGCAGCACTATCCACAGGTCCCTCTTTACAGAAACTGTAGTATTGATCAAAAACTTCACACTAGGAAAAAAAATTGCAACTCACTTATCCTGTATTGTAATTTCAGAAAAAATCTGACAGTGGAAACCCCAACAACCTATCAACAGCATGGAATGTCTGATGGGCTATTAAGTTTGACTGACTCTGGTACGTTGCTGCTATGAATATAGTTGCTATGGAAGGAATGTTTAGTGCTGTCTTCTAAAGGGGTCATGATTTCAAAACATCTCAAATAGCACTGATGGCTTAATGTCTGCAAATAGTACTACATTGAACATTTTCTAAGCACAGTGAATATTGTTGTTCATATTTTGTTATTCAGAAGTTACATTAAATAGTTTTACGAAAAAATAGAGAATCTGCTTAAATATTCATTAAAATAAACAATACATAACAAATTTATTTTACAATGTAATAGGTAATAAGAGAGTAATGAAAGATGCATTTAAAGCTTTAACAAATGGAATTTCAGTACGTGAAAGACATATTTTGAATGACACCAACTCTATTGTTCTCCTAAGCAATATTTTCAATATTTTCACTTACTGTCCACCAGAACATCATTACACTGAACTGACTTCTTTTCCTCCCTCAAACAAAAAAACCAACTATCAGAATAGGAGCTTTCCATTTCAGTTGCCTTCAAGTTTCTTAACGCAGTATTTGGCTCTAACAAAGATCAAACATAAACAGTGGTTTTAAAACTGAGCCAGTTGTGGGCTAAAAGTTTGTGAAAGCATGATCCAGTAGAGGACAACTAAAGATAAATGCATTCTGTCCCCATTATGATCTTCTCTACCAACTATTTATATGCTTCAATCCCTTAATTAGCATCTTGCTAGTTCTCAAATTACAGGCTCCAAGACAGGACTGGTATGGGATGGATGTTCCCCAAGGTTCAGGGATACCTTAATCCTATGCAAAAATGTAGCATGACAGAAAGGCCAAAGGTGGTGTAAAACACCACTGGAAAGAGGATTGATGACTACATTATGCTGCTTTATGCTGGCTGGACATAGCTGTTTAGAATATGGTCTCCAAGACAGTGCTAGGAGGCCAGTTTGCACACTTGCAAAGAGTATTTCAATTTATGAAATTCTTTGCTATCTGAATGACAAAGATTGAGTGCTGCTCCCCATTTTTTTTGAATTACATGGATGGCAACATGCAAAATTCAGCGGAATTGAATATTTTGTAATATCCCTCATGCTTTATAGCAGACAGTCCCCAAAGTTATGGCTGTTATTTTTGTTTGCAACCTTTTGTTAGTTATGAAAGTAAGTTTAGCTACATAGAGAGCCAGTCAAGATACTGTTATGCTTCCTAAACAATAAACAAGAACAGATCTTCTAGAACTGTCAGTTTAATACCAAGGTGGACAAAGAATCAACTTTTTGCAATGAATAGAGTCATAATTTTACAATTAGTACTTGAAAATGAGCCAAAAAGGTCACATTCCTACTATAGAGATTTCTCAGGCTGGAATATAAAGCATCATACACAAACAATTTGATAGTATAGCCCTGGCAAGTGTTTCTGGTTCTTTTAACATTCATCCCTTTGTGTCTTAATCTGCAGTAAAAAGGGCAGTCTGTCCTGCTGGCACACATACTTTTCATGATTTTTAAAAAGAACTTTTTCACAGCTGACTTGACGTTTGTATTCCACATGCCAGCAATGTCTTCACGAAGCGTGTGAGTAGAGTAACAATACATATACAATGCAGTATGTCACTTAGTAATATATCATGGTGTAAAAGAAGATTAATGACATCATCCAGGTAAGGGACAGGATTTGCCTAATATGAGAAATGCAATCATTTAAAAACACAGAAAGAAGAAGAGTGATGATGGAATCTGGGCAGGAGGCATGTAAAGGACAAGAAGCCCATTACAGATGTCCCTATTTAGGAATATGTGGCACTGATTTGGACTCTTAACTCTACAGGAGAAAAACAGTAGCAGAAAACTGGTGACTTGGCAGACACATGCTGCAGAAGATGACTGATGTCTTTCTATTCTTCATCAAAAATAATTTAGAAGTTTCTGGCATTTTACTGGTCACATCATAAACAAATTAGAAGTAATATTGTAATAACTGACAGTTTGCCCCACAGTGAGGCAATGCTTACAGTTGTTAGTTTATTTTTATTACCATATAGCCTAGGAGTGTTCGTTGCCGAGCAGGATTTCATTGTGATAAGGGTTGCACAAACCCAGAACAAAAAGGTGACTCCTGATTGAAGGTCCTTCAGTCTGAGGACTAAACAAAAGGCAGTGTAAGGGTACAGACTTATGGAGAATTATGACATGACAATGTTCATCAGCAGCATCACTGACATCAGTTCATTTAGTGACCCCAAGGTCTACTTTTTGCAGGCTTCTTTGCAAAGGAAAGTTTTAAAGCAGAATTTGAAGTCTTAAAGACAGCTTTTCAAATGTGCATGGGATTTCTTTTCAATGGCATGGGACAGAGTAATAGCATATTTAAAATTATGTTGAGTAAAACCTGCAATCTGAAAGCATTGAGGGATTTTTTCACAACACAGAACCAAAGAGGAAAACATCCAAGTAGAGGAAAGTATCCAAGTAGCAGGGAAATGAAATAATTTAGATTAGCAAAGGAAAAAGAAAGAAGCAAAGATCAGTCTGGATATGGATGCAATCAGGAGGACATGTTAGATCAGCAATGCCATTATTTACACTACTACTTCCATGTTTATTGTTAAATAAATTCTGATTCATGTTTCTCAACCACTACCAAATTAAATTGCCTATGCTTAAACTCAAAATGTTTATTGTACAATGCCACTGAATCCATCAGCGTACATGCAAAAATGAACTATAACTGGGCAAACAGAGCAACTCAATGAGTGCCACATAAATTTAGAAAATGGAACACCATCACATCACCCAGCCTGGAACATACTTTCAAATATCAATGTATACGTGCAAATAAAACCTCTCCAAAACTGAAATAAATAGTAATTTTTAGCTAAAAAGCTGCTGGGTTAAATATTTTATTAAAAATGGGGAGCAGGGAAATAAATTGAACTAATGATAGAACTTGGAATAGATTTTCTAGTATCCTAAAAAGAGATCCATCCCCTCCGTTTTACCATCGTGGCCTGCTTCAGGAGGGCCATTTGCTTATGAAGTTCAGTTATTATTTACAACATGACCAACTGAAATGTAAAACCATGATAAAAGTACAATAAAGCCCATTGAAATCACAGTTTGTATATATACCTATTCAGTTGTCAGCTGAAGAATTTTCTCTTTCCCTCTCTCATACACATGCATTTTGCCTTCAACTGCATCCAGAATAAGTACATTTTCCAGGGCTATTTGACGCACAACTTAGCCAGACTACACTAACTGATAGCACTTATTTTCTTGGAAAGCATGTTTTCTGGGCACTGACAAGCACAGTTTTTCTGAGTGCAGGGCCCAGCATTGGGGGAGGGAATCAAAATTTGCTACTTATTAAAATAAATGTCCTTGATGGTTTGTGCAGAAAAAAATACTCTCCCCTTAACCCCCAAGTCCATTAACTTTAGGAGAGCAGTTCTGCAGTTGCTGGTCTCCTATGATGCCCTTTTCACAGCAACATGATAAGCTCTCAATACACAGTGAGCTGTTCTTTGTAGCTTAATGTAGGATATATGGTAACTTCTTACCTTCTTAACCCTCTGGGATTCCCAGGATTTGTATACTGTGTGTTTTCCTTATCTGTTTTTCTAAGAGTTCCACCTAGAATTTAAGAATTTATAAATTTATTATCTTTCCCAGGTTTACTCAATAGATAAGAATTGCACTTTAACTTTCCTTCACATTTTTTTTTATTGTCAAGATAGTTCAAGTTACTTGTTGCTCCAGGCTGTCTGTTAATTTGCTCATTCTTCCAGTGTTGGCATGCTTTACATATCCATGGGCATAAATCATGGAGTGTTCCTGGTAACAGGAAGCATTTTAATTTAATCTGTAGTGTTTGAATCAAGGCAGGCAGCAGAGCCACAGCTTTGCAGCCACACTGCCTGCATGGCCTGGCAACTTTAAAGACAAATTTCAAATCCTTGTCCTAGTCTGTTCTAGTATTAATGCAAACATCAATATCGATTTTTGGGAGATGCTCTATTCATTCTTACCTAACTAGGAAAAGAAAGTGGATACTCCTAAAAGCTTCATAAAGTAGTACTGCTATGGTTTTCACTAGCAACAAACTAGAAATACCACGTTCAATACTGAAGTGAGGCAGTCATTTCACATTTTTTTTTCTTGCATGATTCCTCTTTAGAGTTGGGCTGCCTGTATTTGCAAACCTCTCAATTCCTTCATTTACCTTTTCCCTTTAAACTCCTTCCTTTCTGCTGAATATTTCTGTGAAACCTTGCCAATGCTTTTGGGTCATACATACCAACGATCTGGATTGCACCATTATTTATTTTACTATTTCTTTTTAAATATAAACATTAAAAGCAAACAAGCATATGAGAGATTAGTTAGGCACTGTGTTACAGTGTCACATCCCCTTTCTAGTCAAGATCCAGAATACATGATTGTATTCTGCAATTTGACATCAATTTGTCTGAAAGCACTTGCCTGCAGTTTCAACAACTTTTCAAGTTAGGACATATCTATCCATAATATAACCAGTTCACTCAAGGAAAGCCACATTAAAATGCTCCTTAGATTAATCTGTACAGACTGTTTTCCATATGTTCCTTAAATATGACAGTAGGATTGAATTCAAAATGTCAACACATTTCACATTAATGAAGTTTAAAAAAAGCTTTTTCTAGTATATTTGGATTTGGCTGAACTGAAACTGATTGAGAAATCAGAAAAGTGTTGGTAAAAAAATGACCTCTGGGGAGGGTACTTCAGGGGAAAATCTGCATCACAGTGCTTGCAGCACTGACCAGAAGTGAAGGACTCTTGGCAGTGAGGATGAATTAATGAATGAATGAACGAATGAATGAATGATTGAATGAAACCTTCCTCTGCTCCATCAATATCTAGTTTGTATTGGACACTGCTCTACTTCTCCTTTCCTCCCTCTTTCCTTGGTAAATCACATGGGCAGAGCAGCTGTGGTAATTTCTGAGCTCATTCCTAGAGCTCAAATTTTGAGCTCCTTTTGAGCTCCTACAGGAGCCTTCACTGCACTGGGGAAACCAGGACAGGCCTGGGTGTAATTCTGGTTGTTTGTTGATATCTTATTCTTGCAATACATCTCCCAGTTTACTTGGAAATTTACATAACTGTGAAGAGGATGAATGTCTTGCATATATGAGAAGGGAATAGGATACCCTTGGGTAAATCTGGCAAAGAAATACATTAATATTTGTAAAAAAGCATTATAGTTGTGAGATACCTGATTATATGATTGAGTTGTTCTCTGCTAAGAAGCGAGTAGGCACTGCGTAAAACAGCTACAAGGCAATAAAGTGCCAGACTCCCACATAAGTCAGGCTGTGCTCCATTTACACATCAAGACTCTGTCCTGATAAACATGGCTGTGTGTAGCAGAAATACAGTGACCCACCCTTAGTGCCAGATGACTTAAAAGAGTATCTGTCCCACAGACCTTTCTTTTTTTCAGAACATGAACCTTTAAGGCACAGGAATAATTAGTGTCTACTGTCCAAAAGGTCTGGCCCATGACTACAGCTGAGCTTCCCTGGTTTCATGCGGGCAAACAAGGAACTGGGTCAGAAGAGAGGGGCAGAGCCTTCTTTAGATTAACTGTTAAAGCAAGGAGGTCCAGCTTTTCCCCTGCAAGCAACTGGGACCACCTCTGACTAATCACTGACTCTGGATTGCTCACAACTCCAGAAAAGATCACACAAAGGTATTAGAAAAAGGGAAACCGGACAAGACACAAAAACCAGGTTCATGAGGCTACACAATACCTGGCAATTTTGAGGACACCAACATAGCTGTGCCCTTGTACATAGTACTGAGTGTGGACACCTGCATCAGCTCAAAGGGACAGCAATGAGTGAGAGTGGTAACTGTGAAATTACCTCTCCAATAGTTTCCAATACTCCATGTATGAGCTTTTAACATAGTTGTGATGCCACAGCCCCCACCTTGTCCTTTTACCGTCTCGTCCCTAATGAGTTCTTATTATATCTCAGTGCACAGAAGCATCCTGCCCAGACATTGTATTGCTAAATTCTCTGGGCTTTCAGACAACCTGTGATGAAAGATAATTCAAGAAAGGAGAGTTATTTTAATGTTTGGAATCCCATATATTTAACAGCATTTCACTACATGTTATCACTCATCTAACACTGAGTTCTGTGTGAACTCAACAAAAGAGGAAAATAGGCAGAAGAGAAAAAAGGAAGAAGCAGGGTTTCTACTGCTCGTGCACATAGTAGCAGGGGGCTTCAGTCAGGCTGAAAAGACAATGGCCTAAAGGAGAAGACGTGGCTGACTACCAAAGACTGTTGTATACACGACACAGGCTTTGTACTCTTATTTCAGATGACAAGTAGACTGGATGCTCAAAAAGACTAGCAGTCCAGGAGAGGCAAAAAAGAGTGCATATTAGAAGATCAAACATTTGACAGCCACTGATATTACTGGGTCACACAGCCCAGCACACAAAACCTAGTTGATGACTGGTGTCTACAGACATAGCTGGTTTTAGTCTCCTCAGAACACACTTGAGTAAATACAAACAAATGAAGGGGATATTTGATTCAAGTACCTAAGGTAACAAGCTTCTGCTCCACACAAAAGCAGAGCCGATTTGATATGTGGGGAATGAATCGTGACAGCTCTGACACTCAGATAGTGCCCCTCCAAGTGACGTCACCCGCTTGGCTGGTCCCCACTCTCCACAGTGTATATTAGTTTTCCTCCTTGTCTCAAGCTGTCACTTTAGGTTCATTTCACTGTAGTTGCCAAGCTATTGTAATGGGGAAAAGGAAAGAGAAACTATCAGAGTGAAGCGGCATGACAGCCTATGTCCAGTAATCAAAGTAAATTAAAGGAGATTTTATTTTTAAATCACCTCATCCACATTCCTTTTAAGAAAGCATCCAAAAGAACAAACAAACAAAACCAAAAAAAAAACCAACAAACAAAAACTCCCAAACCCAAAGCAAAGTACCCCACAAGAAAAAAACAAAAAGCCACTTGTAACTTCCAAGCCGTTTGAAATTAGACTTAGCATTTTGAGCCATGTGTTAATACTTACTACTACTGAAAATCCATTTAGTATGGCAAGATCTATGCTGATTTGGGGTGGGGGAGAGTGGAGGGTGGTTTTAAAATAAAGGGGACAAATACTGTCCATGGGAGTGTGGAGACCTGTGCCTCCTGCAGTCCTGTTTGTTTGCCTCCTTGCATTTACTAAAGGCCTAGAGGTGTCACTCTGTTGAGCCTAGGTCAAGACTGATCCGTGAACTCTGCTGTGTCCACTAACGCAAAACCTGGGCTGGCTTTAGCAGTAATTAGAGCAGCATCTTCTGTAACAGTACAAACTGTTCTGCAATGTTCTGCAATGCAAGATGGCCCTCAGCTTTCAAAAGGAAACAGAGTACAACAATGCTGTGGCCATGTGACAGACTCTCCCCAGAGTGTGATCCGAGGGCAGCACAGGTAAGAGTTTCTTAACCTTCAAGGTACAGGTGCTACATGGGTTTCAACCAAACACTAGTAAAAGCATACACAGGGCAGGGAAGGCAGCCAATGAGAAGACACCAAAAATGTTGACTTCCAGCAGTTTATACAAAAGGGAAAGCAGACTGGCATCAACAAGAGACATAAATGCAAAGGCTTTATTGCCCATAAACCTTGGGCAATAACATCAGCATCAGTGCCCAATCAAACATTTTATCACTCCTAATTTTTACATAGTCTACCAACTACTTCCACTACCTTTTTTTCCACTACCTTTTTTTTAATTATCACCTTTAAGACTTGGTACAATTCTCTAATGTTTTTTCAGCAATTTTCATCTCCTGATGGGATATCTCCTGATATCTCAGGAGTAAGCAGCTGATAGTCCTGAACTAAGTCTGTTCCCAACCTCCTGCTCTACATGCATTCACCTGCATATCCACACTGCCAGAGTGCACAATTCTGAGAGGTGCAGCTCTCCTGCTGAACCTGAGGCCTCAGGTAATCAGAGATAATCAGCACACCCAGATTACCACTGTTCTATGTGTGACATATGAAAATATACCTGAAACAGAGTATAAAGCAAAAAACCACAAGCCTGCTGCATCAACAACTAGCAAGTTGGCCACTTTTGAAGGAAACAGTTGACAAACTGGAAAAACATAATTGTATCCTCCTATGAATATTAAAAGTGGCTTTTTCCTGTTCAGTTTTCTGTTGCTGCTTAACCTGAATGGACTGAGTTCAATCAAAGGAAGCTGCAAGAGATTTGTAAAAAAAACAGGGAAGGAAACATTAAAGAATGGCCCAGATAAGGAAAATCCCTCAAAACACTGGCATGGGATTTATAGCTAGAAAGAGGGACTCCCTTTGTTAAGCCTGAGAAGAGGAAGATCAGAAAACACTGATCTGTTAAAAGATCCTGTCCTACAGACAGGAAAACATTTTGGGGTGAGGTAAAAAAGACAGTCCAGAGTGAGAAAAAACTGGAAAATTCAGAAGTAGTCGGAACAGCCTGTAAAGAAAAGCAAGTTGTTCCTTCTGGCTCAGATGTGAACAAGGTGGTGCTGACTGAGCTGTGGATAGACAGGGAAACTTTGGTATGTGAATGTGGGTGTAGACCCTGCTTTTTACTTTGGTATGCTGAAAAGTTGCTTGGGGGTCCTTTTAATGAGAGCTACTCTTCCAGGCTTCAAAAGATAAAGTAGGGCCCATGCCTGGACCTGTACAAGTAGTTACTGCTTGGTACTCATGGGATTACAACATAGGCCCTGACCTGAGAGTTGGTGGATTAAGGGATTCCACTCCCAGAGAAGTAATGACCTGGAATGGACCAAAGGGGAGAGAGGAGAGAGACATACCTGTTTCGGTAGCTCTCAAGACTCACAGCAGCATCTGCTCAAGAATACAGAAAGGCATGGATTGAAACATTCAAAACCACGTTCTGGAAGAAAAAAGTACTACTGTTCTCAGTTTTTTGTAATGAAAAATGAGGAATAATTATTTTCAAGACATTCTGAGCATTGAGGATGGATGTACAGTCTGTATCTCATTCACCGATATTGACTTAACTGGTGTAGAAGTCTCTACATGGTCACAAATAACTATTATATTGGAGAGGATAAAATAACATGATCAGGAAATATTGGAAGTATAATTAGAAGAATAAATCTAAAAAAATCTCTTTTCCTATAATGCAGCTAGTAGATTACTCAATTAGAAGTTGTGTCAGATTGCTTACTATTGATTGCAAATGGCTTGCCAATTTTGTTGTCATGAAATGCTAAAGCAAGTGCCATTCACCAGTGGTGCAATAGGCAAACTGGCCTCATGGCAGTCATGTGAACATGCTCTTGCACTTACACAGAGCCCAAATCTGAAAAACCAAAGCACATAAGAATTCTCAGATTTTGATTTAATCATTGTGCCTCCTTTAATTGATGGTATATGCACAGGTGATTGTGGCCAAAGCCTCATTTCAGCAAATGTAAACCCAAGAAAAAAGATCTCAAAGTGAGTATAAATTGAAGAAATCTGCTAATAGTTGACTGAATGATTAAAGGATGTCTATTGAGGTACCATCTGTATGCACAGGGATCTGGACACAGACAGGTACATTCTCACATATTAAGAAAAATAGAAAGGAAAACTCAGTAAATGAATTAAGAAACCAATCATGCTGTACTAACAGATTTACAAACAATTTATGGTCAGAGAGTAGTTTACAGCTGAACCAAGGGTTTTATAGCAAATCAATACAAAATGGTTTTATAAGCTGGTTGAAAAATCCTTCCCATTTACAAACAAAACTTAAATAAGTCATTTCACAATTACTTGATAATCAGGAAGTAGTTTAGTCACACCTCAATAACCTGATCAACCCTGCACTCACAATGCAATGAACACCTTTACCATTTGTGACAAGCCCTTGAATGAGCTTGAGTTCTGACACAGACTTGCATGGGCTCATTATTGACGGCATCACAGAAAGCACCAGGGGCACATCAAGAGTCCTGCAAGGTGCAGGTTCCCCAGCCTAGGACATGAGACATGCAGGAGTCAGCCATCAGGGCTAAAAGAGAGGAAAAAACAAGCTCCTCCTCAAAGAGGAGCATCCTCCTGTGTATTCAATAGCCTTGTGACATGCAGCCTTTCCTCCAGACTTGGACTCAGGCCAGAAAGTTTTCAGCTGTGAAGTTACAGAGTTTGAGCATGAAAAGTCTCGTTTTTGTCAGACTCTGAGGACTGCCTGGCTGTTCTCTCCCTGCCTTTCTCAGTCTCCCCTGTTGATCAAGCCCTGCTGGCTGGGTGTTCCTTCCCAGCCAGCCCCTAATTACAGTTTTCCTAGGAAGTGCAAGCTGCCCTCCAGGGAGGCACATCCTCTCTCCCTGCAGGAAATCCCCTGCCCCCTGTGGTAGCCAGGACAAGACAGAGGAGTTGGCTTCCCCACTGCCTGCAGCACAGCCATCATCTTCCAGAAGGGTCAAAATGTAATGACATACAGCAGACAAAAAGAATGTCAACCACTTCATATTAAAAAAAAAAAAAAAAAAAATTCATCTCCAAGGATTATAAGATTAATGGTTATTGCCCTGAAGTCAAGAAAGGAGAAATTTAAGACCAAATCAGAATCAGAAGTGATTATATTGAAATTGAGATATTGAGAATTGAAATATGAGATATTCCTGACCAGACGAGTAACCTGCTTTCCTGGCATAGGAACAAGAAGAATTTCACAAAAACTTAATTTAAGAAAGGAAGATTCTTGCATTGTTTCAAAAGCACATCTTTGCTTAACTCATGTCTACTATATACAACAGTACCTACCTTCTTCCTTATATTGTTTGCACTCTTATCTACATGGTCACATATTAATTCTTTACTCTGTAGCTTATTCTGTATATATAAGCTTTTGAATTACAATCAGGCATTGTACCACTTTTAAGGCAAATATCCTCATTTGTTTATATTAGCATATTTATCTAGATTTATTTGGGAAAGTAACCTGAATCAATATACTTTGGATTTTATAGGGTAAATAGGGTGATGGTTAGAGTGCTTCTTCTGAAACTTAACTGCTTGAAGTATTTACTGCTATATATATGTAGGAAAGGTAAATCTCCTGGGAAGCAGAGCAGTCGTTGAGCTGAGAATATCCATATTTTGGGAGTTGTACAAAATCCCATGGAAGGGAGAACGCAAATTAGAGCCCACCTGTATGTCTGGCTCTCACACAGGCATTATTGTACAAAGGTTTTTCATTATTTGTTTTACATATCTAGAGCCAAACACACCAATCCACTTGCAGACACAGGCACAAATCCACTGAAGTAAATGATTGTGGATCTTACAACACCAGTGAATTTGGCCCTTACATATACAGTTTTATTTCTCCTCTAAGCTAAAAATACCTTTATATTTCAAGACTACCCTTTATTTGAGTTTACATCCCTTAGGACCAACACACAGAACAGCAGTGAACAGGCTGGAGGGGCTTTAGTGAACAGAGAACTCACAAAATGTGATCACAATGTGCTTTACAGCATGAGTAAATCTCAAGGGATCCCTGACGCACAATTCCTAAATACTGAGAATGTTTAAGCTGTCTGTCTAATCTATGGAAATGTGAGTTTTGAACACTGATAAATTTGGACTGCCAAGAATGAACTCACTTTAAAATGCCAATGATTTTTCTCAGAGAAAAAAAAATATAAGAATATCCTTTTCTAAATATCATACACAGTAATTACTATGTATCTTGCTCCCTGCACACTCAATTTGCTTGAAATACGTTGTCAAAGTAAATTGCCTATTCTTTCAATATTGGTAAATTATTCTTCTATTGTGGGTTCTTAGCTTGATGATTTAAGATACGATAATTTTAATTTACTTAGTGTCTTTGAGAATTTTGGAACAAACTACTAAGCCATTTCTTCTAGAAACATATTAGGTAATTATTGTCATAAGGAGAATTAGTCTGGTTGAATTTAAGAGGAAGGAATTGATGATTATGATTATCATCATAATGGTGGTCACGAGAAAAGAAACTATGAAGTAACGATACTGGGATGTGAAAAATCTCTAAGTCATAAAAGACATGTCTCATATGCAAACCTGATTGTATTCTTCCTTCCCTGTAAATCAGTAGTATTTTATGTGAAATCACTGTCATTACGTCAGCAGAAAGAAATCAGAATTATGCTAACAGGATAGTGCTGCTGAGAGGACAAGGTCCCCTTCTATTGGCCTGTCAGAAGCTGCTGCTGCTTCTTGGCCCAGGTGTTTGTGGGTTTGCAGGGTTCTTAGCAGCAGCCTTCAGAGCACAAGCCCCTGCACACAGGAGCTCCGTGTGGCAACCATGGTCCTCTGACCCGTGCCTCATCCACCAAACTTGCACATCTGACTAGACTAATTCTCCTTATGATAACAAAAAAAAAGGAGAAAGAGACATTGGGGAGAAAAAGACAGCTCAGTGTAAGGAAAAACTACCTTAGAAATATAAATAATAAAAAAGACCCTTCACATCCATGAAGGAAATTCAATTATATTTAAAAACAGAAAGCTCTTGACAATGCAGCTGCTCCCCATATGATACTGTGTCCAGGTTAATGAGTCCTTTCTTTGGGAAACAGGTCAGTTTCAGGCCTGTTTGGACGAAAATCAATTTTTTTGCTTGTGCAATGCGTAAGAGAGATCACCTATGTACTGGGCGAGAACTTAGACAGAATGACTTTAGTCATTTAGTCAAGAGATTACTTGATACTTTCAGAGTATCCTGACAAAGATTTGACTCTGAGATTAGCTCAGCTGGTCAGAGCCTGGTGCTAAGAACACCAAGGTTGTGAATTCATACCCTGCATGGGCCAATTGCTTATAAGTTGGAGTTGATGATCTTTTTGGGTCCCCTTCCAGCTTGGAAATTTGGCTCAATGCACCATTCACAACTATGGACCAACAGCTCTTCAGTTTGCTCCAGCACACCATGGCACCCCAGGGAGTCTCCACAAGAGGCAGCCACCCTGCAGCGTACATATACATATATGTGTGTATAGATAGATAGATAGATAGATATGTATATACACACATCCTGGGTCCCATGGATGGATGGACAAGAAGACTTCCTACAACTGTGTTAGCACTTCAGCTGCACACAGACAGGTAGGAAATGCTCATATTGGGATGCCGGGGACTGATTTACCAGGGACACTTTTTTATCGGCCAGTAGCTTTAGCTACACTTCTTACTAAAATGTACTAGCATAATACTTGGATGATTTTGGTAGTGAAGATTACTGGATTAACTGCAGAAGTTCAGAAATGACAAAATGTTTTCTGAAATGAAAAAAAGAAAATGCAGGGAGAGATGGTGTGGTAACAGGAGAGGCAGCTAGCAATACTGAGTGTTTAAAAACATAGTACTTCACTGAAGAAAGAGAAACCAACTGCTTCATTCCTCATGTTCTTACAGAAAAAAAAAAAGAAAATTATTATTTTGGCAAAATGTTTTTAGCCTTTCAACTAAAACATAGGTTTCTAAATGTATGCACAGGGAAGCATACACATAGTATATACAGCCACACAGGGTTTTTTATGGCCTTTGTTAGGTTTCTGATAATGAGACTGATCAGAGACCTGATCTTTGATTATAAAAGGAGGATAACATCTGTTTAAATCACCTGTTACATATCAGATCAAACAGAAATAAGCCCTCCACTTTGGCTTGTTCTCTGGTATTAACGTTAAAAACATATACAATTACTTTTTGTGCTGAAACCAAAGCAATCACAAAGTCAAGATTACTACAAAGCTGGTAAAAAGTAGAAATATGTTTTTATGCCTTTGCTATTTATTTTTTATCATAATCACAGTTGTAAATCCAAAAGGGAATCCAGACACTACTTTCTGAGGAAGTGTGGGAGAAAGTGGGTGCAAGTCTAATTCTCTTGCTTTTTTATCCTCTAGCGAGGCTATTGTGAAAAATTTCTTAACGTGGAAACCAGATGAGGTTTAAATGATGGTTAAAACAGTAATTCCACATAACTTTGCTGAAATTAAGCATAAACAGTGTTATTGTGGAAGTGAATGGAAAGCAAGAAAAATAACAAAACTTGCTTCGACCTTGCAGCAAAATGTACCTCGCTGAAACACTGGCTCGAGAAGCTGCTGCATTGAATGGTTTCATTCAGCACTGCGGGGAACAGCACCAGAGGCAGCCCCTTCGCTCCCCTCACTTCGCCAGCCCTGCCGGCAGCCCCGCACTGCCCCGCGGCCTGGGGACCCTCTCTCTCCGCAGGGAGCCACCCTGGCACGGCGGGACGCGCACCTGGCCACAGAAAGGCAGCGGCCCCGGCTGCTCAGGGACGCAGGGCGGTGGCGGGGCTGCCCGGCCCCTCCGGCCCGGCCCCGCTCCGCTGCCGAGGGCCGCTCGGGCCGCGGCTCCCCCGGGCGAGGCGCGGGCCCGGCCTCCCTTGCGAACCGCGTGACAAACACAATTAAATGCCCTGTCAGGTTCCTCTGCCTTGCCGGGAATAACCACAGTGATTACAGAGAAACATTTCAGCATTCCCCTTTATTCCCTCGTTTGATCTTAGTAGGAATGACTCTGATAAAACTGACGTACAGTACCATTTTTGATAAAATACACACTGCCTGTAGAATAATGCTGTCCTGGCTGATACTCACTCATGAAAGCCCTTATCCTTTTGTATTTTCTAGCTTTTCAAAACTTTTTTTTTTTTATTTGTCAGTTCAATTGTGTTATAAGCTTACCCAGATACCGCTATACTTGAAATAGAAAAAAAAAATTACTTTGTTAAGATGTTAGGCAGCACTGAATGTAGTTATCATTATTTGTGGCCTTTATATCTACATTACAATTTTGTCACAAGCTCAGTGTAATATCTAGAAATCCCCTTAAAATAAAAACTAGTGAGTGTGTTATGAAATTACAGCCAGGACAGATGGCCAGATCCTGTCATTGGAAATAAAAGTAATGTTATAAGTGTATAACTCCATTGGGGAAATTGAGTACCATAATAAAGTAGACTTCCACTTTCTGCAATGAAATTCAATGACTGTTGAGGAGTTTAGGGTTTAGAAAATTGAAAAATGAAACCTTTGGTTTTCCGCTGCTGTTTGATGATGTGTAGCAAGTCCCTTTATGGACTGAGGCTAACATCCAAATAGTAACAAGCTTGCAGTGAATAGAGCCCACAGAGGATCAGCTACTAAATCTTGCAATAAAAGCTGTGTGATTTACAGTAAATTCCAGAGGGCTGACAGCACCACAGCTGAGGGCATAAACACTTCTTTCATGGCTGAAGCTTCAGTCAGCTCTGTCTGCTGTGAAGTACAATTGAGCAGTGAGGCATGCTGCTTACCAGCAATGACTTTGATAAATAACTAGGAAGTCCCACTGTTGGCTTAAAACTAGAAGTTGTTCAGTTGCAATTCTGCATTTGTCCTGCTTTAATGGGTATGGAAGTAGCTTTAGCTGTAATCTGTCAGTGATTGATTAGGCCTTCCTGGATCCCTTCCCCACACTGCTCCCAGCTCCCTGCTCTCCACAGTTAAAACAAAATTGGTACATATCTGGCTGCCCTCTTATGAGGAAAGTAAACACTCTTAATTCTGCTCAAGTGAGTGTAAGTTAAATATCTGCGACTAATAACTTGTGGACAGAAAACCCATGTTTACAACAGGGTACCTAAAGGTGCAGGTGCTCGTGCAACTTCTGCTTGCCACTCAGTTATGCTGGGGTGTAAAAGCCTAATCGGTGTAATTAATGTTTTTTATGCATAGGTACAAGAGCCAGGGCTGGAGCAGAGCCTTGGATTCCTAGCTGCAGAAGAACAGAGCTCCAAGGCCGAATGCAGGATCATTCATTAACATGCTGTGTAAATTGGACATAATGTTAAACATGTGCACAAATGCCACAAAGCTACTCAGAAAAGGAGTGTAGCCATAGTACAAAAAGCTTCAATAAGGTTTGAAATACTTGGTTAGTTATGTTCAGATGCATCTGGATAAAATGCAATATATAAACTATCTGCTCTGATTTGGCAAGGTGCAGGAGTATTTCCCTTGTAGTTTCAGCTGGAAAGAGAAAAATAAACACAAGCCAGAGTATTACTACATCTAGAAAAAGCTATCTTGAACAAAAAGCCAGGATGAGAAAGTCTCTTTGTCTGATATCAATATTTTGCACACAAAAATTCAAACCGTACCATCTGGCTTATGTAAAAACTTCAGTAGAGAGTGGACGTGATTCTCCATGCATATACATAAAACATTTTGAGATTGTGTAAACACAGACTTGCCAAGCAGCAGAGTAGTTCTTGTATTCTCTGTGCTGTTTTCCTGTAATCTTGTAACTGAGTTACTGCAAGTAAACCAGGAAATATAATTTGACACAGAGCTGCTCTATAATACTTAAGAAATCTAAAGGTAAATACTGGGTGTACATAGCCTTAGGATACAGCAAACTTGAGTCTGAGCTCCTGACTCTGCCTCAACTACCTCTATAATTACTGAAAACAAGGGAAAAGGATTGTATGGATTCACCCTACCTCTGAAGCAGAATTTTTGCTTTTAATAGAAAGAATGTATTGAATCCTTGTTCTTACATTACTTCTGGCTTTACTGCCATTAGAATTATAGATAATTTTATTTATTTGGGACTTTTACCAATCTATTTATACATGCCATGCTATTTTCCAATGGTCTGCTGTGGGGAGGACCCTCCATTTTTGACAAAGATGCATCAGTGCTCATGCAAAATGAGCAGAGACATTTTTCTGGTTTACAGTTTGTTCAGTACAGAAAAGGGAAGTGACTGGGGAGAGAGTGGGTTGATTTTATAATTTTGGGGTGGTATTTAGCTGAATTCACTCTTAAAGTATACTGAGTATATTTCTCAAGCTTTTATTGTCAGAACCACAAGCCTATCAAATAAAATAATGCCACAGAAAGAAAATATCTTCTAGCAGCATGGTATGACTTGATTTTAACAAGGTCATTTCCAATGCTTTTTTAAAAAGCGATTAAGTATGATTTTTCATTTCTGAAACTGTCCAATTCTCATTGCCTGACCTACATGCATTGAATTGTTCCAAAAGCATTATAAGGGCAATTATTGTTGCCTTGAACTTCTCTTGCCATGTCAGAGTAACTAGAAATCAGACATGGGAGAAGGTAGTGTTTGATTAGCTTGAACATTTGTGAAAAAGGATTTTTACTCCCCCGAGGGTTTAGGAAGAAGCCTACCCATAAGTATACAATCAAGGAGAGATTTGCATACCTGAGAAACAGCAGTTCAAGCAGGAGAATGTGAGGTCAATCAGGAGTAACTAGTTAAGAAATTCAATTGACGGCTATTTTCCCCATGCTTTTTTATACTTGTGATTTAATACCAGTTGATCTGAACTACCATTAGTAGCTGCTGAGAGAATCAAAAGCTTAGGTCAAATTCACATATTAGACTGTGAAGCATAGTTATACTCCTGTAAGGTAAGTATTCTACATTTCTTTAAAAGGGACAGAGGTCTTTTTTCCCATTTAGAATGTCAGTCCCATAATAATTGCTTATTATATCTATCAAAGTTCTAGGAACTCTTACGGCGTGTTTTTCAGCTATATTGCAAGAGCTTTAAAAGCTAATAAACTTACAGCAAAAGTATGAGGATTTTGAGTTCTAATAAATTCTTGTAAAATCATTTTAGGATTCTGTCTAGAGGAAGAGGCAATGCAGAGAGGATATGGATCTCTGAAACTCTGCCCACTGATTCAGCAAGAACTCACTGGTTTGCAGAATCCAATTTTTCCATGGTTGCAGATTCTAGGCTGGACACAGAAAGCTTATTTACATGAAACTGCTCACTCCTTACTTTATGTGCACTGTCACCTCTGTGTCTCTCATCCCAGTTCCGCAAAGCCAATTCTACAAACTTGCTCTGCCAATAATCATGCATATTCAGTTGTTACTGATTAATGCTAAGCCCTGAATTTTATTTTAAACCAAGTGCTATTCACAATTTTTTCATGTCTCTTCTAAGAATGAAAGCTATATATGTGAAGCACTTCTTACTGTTTAGTAACTGAATTATATTTTAAATCACACCATTCAGAAGAGTAAAGTATAATAGTGTAGCAAACACCATTTAATAGTGACACGTTTCATTTGGACAGCCACTTAATTGAGATATCTTCCAGGGAAACTGTTTAGTCTACCAACTGTAAATGGCAATGACTACTGCTTAATCAGAACCATTTTAGCATAAATTTCACTTAATAGGGAAACATTTGCCTCGTGACAAATACTTGAATAGTGTTTAACCAAGTGTTAAATAGTTATACAATTCTAGACTCTCCTTTATAATTTTAATAGTGAAGTGCCAGAAAAAGATTAGAGGGAAAAATACAAGTTGAAATGCTGTAAATATCCTGGCTTTTTCTTTGGTTTCTTTTTTTTTTTTTTGTTCTTGATGAGCACAGTATTTCGTCCTTGTAAAGCTTTATCAACTATTTTTAAGACTTCATCTCCTAACTGGGACAAATAATCAGGAAGAGACAATAGACGTGCATAATCTCAGTAACAGATTTCTGCTGTCACCCTCAATAATAATATAAATTATAATAAAGTTATAACATGATAATATGTATGTGTCCTGCCAAGAGGCATCTTGAGTCTCCAGTGCAATCATCCCTCACAAAGGAAGGCAAACTCCAGTCCTAACATCGGCAACAGAGATCTCTTGGTCGTCCCAGGAATTGAACTGACATGAAAAGATCACCCATCCAGAACAGCTCACCTGCATATATTCAATAAGATTACCTAAAATAGTTATGCCTGTGCTAAAAAACCAAACCAAACCAAATCAAACCAAAAACCCCCGCACAATGAAAACAACCATCCCGTCAGGAGGGCCCAACATTTTTACTCAGGAATACATAACAGGTAGAGATGTTTCATACTAACATACCCTTAGTGAAGAAACCTTACTCCCACCAGCCAGTCTGTCATCTCTTAGTATATAAAGATGGCAAGAAGTGTCTTCTGCTGTCATTTACTGTTTCAGCAGATATGTCATCAGGCAGTCCCTCAGGAGTATTGCTGCTATTAATAATTATAGCTTAAGGATCTAATCCTATAAAGGACTAAGCACCTCAGTGAGAAGTCAAGAGGCACAAAGAACTATTGAAAAGCTGAGCACCATCACGGATCAGGCCCTTCCGTACTTGTAGTAAGCACTTGAATCACTCTCATGGTACAATAAGCAGCCAGTGCAATGCAGTAAATCATAGAACATGTAAAATGTTTTCTTGAATAAATGGCTGCACTAATAACATCCCATTTAATTAGTAAAAAAACATATTGAAGCATGTCACAGAAAACATGGCAGGGTAATCTCCACAAGATACAACAGCTGATGAGTTAACTGGGTATTATGAATATGGGTGACTATAACCCAAATACAGAGGTATCCATTCCAATAGGCTGTATGACAAGTAGCCTATTGTTTCATTAATTTCTACTTTTAAAAGTTAATTTCTTCACTTTTTAGTATTAGTCATGTATTATGAAAATTAACATAAAGGTGATGATAATGCATGATCTTTATATGCCATCTTATTAAAATGAAGCTATTTTTAATACTTTTAAGAGGCCTATCAGAAAACACAATTTATATCCTCAAAGTATATTTTGTCAGTTTCAAGTATAATTTTTGCATTCATATTCTTTTATGAATTTTAATGGAGACACTTAAATTGTAATTATTCCTCTCAGCTCAAATGCAGGTAACAAATGGAATTCAATCAGTGTTTGCGCATAATGACCATCATTAAGAGAGAAATAATAATGACATTCTCTCTGCATTAAACTTGCAGACTCTTTACACAATGATCTGAATCCCATTATTGATCTCCATGGAGATATGCAATTGTCACCTATTCTGCATAATATCTGAATGTTAAATACATTTGTTTGGAACAAATATTTTAATGAATACAGTCAGTTCCACTTAATTAACTATCTGATAACTGAATATTTTTGCTTAATAATTGAACATGGAACATCAAAATTGTCCATTTTTTTAATCAAATGCACTTGAGATTAGACACAGATATTCATTTAAATTTTTGTAAAATGTACATATAATTTAAAATTTCCATTATTTTCTTTAAAGAATACATGTTAAGATACTGACAAAGTATTTAGCAATCACTTCTTTTCCCTCCTTTGCTTTTACTAAACCTAGTGAATGCTTCGAACTGGAAACATTTTCCTTAAAAACAATCTCTTTCTTTCTGCAGAAAGAAATCTCAAAAATGGGTTTGCTACCCAAAGGTTGCTCATGAAGGTCTGAACACATCACTGAGCTACTCTGATGGCTTATGAAAAACAAGCATTGAATTATTTGTTTCAGGAACTGGATGGCTACAAACATCTAGATTTAGTATGCATACATAGGAAATGAAGAACTAAGAAAGTGGATTTTATATCTTTCACACCTACCTGTTGAAAAAGACAACAGCCATTTTTTGCTCAGGTTAATATTCTGAAATGTAGGAGATTAAAAAAAAAAGATGCTTAAATGTAAAATAATCAACTGAAGTTTTAGAACAACTCCTATCTTATATTGATAAAAACATATTACTTATTCTGAAGACCTGGGGGTTTTAACTGTAATTTGGTTGTAATTTTAGCTGTAAAAAAAGATTACTGAATTCAATCTTGTCTGAATAAATCTGACACCTGAAACTAAAGAGAGAAATGAGAATAATCCCAATTAGCATTCGAAGAACCTATCTCTAGATGCAGCCATCTTGTTTAAAGAAATACTTTTGGTGGCACTGGTGATGGGAGAGGCTAGTAGAAGTTGCCCTAGAGGAAAGTATGAGAAATCCCAGAGTGGATAATTAAAAAATAAGTTGGCCATAGGGGAAGTTTGTTACCATTGTCAATACTTGGCTAATACTATGAGCCATCAGGAGTCATCTACTTTGTTTAAACACTGAAACTACAGATCTTTTGATTATCTGTGTAAATGCCTGTTTCCTTCTTGGGATCCTGCTAAGGTCTCAGCCTTCATGATGTTGTGGTTTAATTCCAGTCAGTAACTCAGCCCCACAGTGCCTCTTGCTCACTTCTCCCTGGTGGGACAGGAGAGAGGATCAGGAGGGTGAAAGTGAGAAAAGTTGTGTGCTGGGGTTCAAACTGTTCAATAGGTAAAGCAAAAGCTACACACGCCAGCAAAGCCAAACAAGGCATTTATCCACTACTTCCCATGGGCAGGCAAATGTTCAATCAGCCCCAGGACAACAGGGCTCCACCACACGGTGACTTGGGAAGACAAACACCATCACATCCCCTCCTTCCCTATTCTTCCCCCAGCTTTATATACTGAGCATGTACTCAGATGCATTGCATTCACTGCAGCCTTGGCAAAAGACAGGAGGAATGAACAAGGGAACTGGAAGAGCTTAATGAAAGCCTGTTTTTCTAGACTAACAGGATTCCTGCTTAGTGATAAAGTAGGGGGGTTTCCAGAAACCACAACAGGCTGACTTTTTGGAAAACGAGTGGAAGTGTTTTCAACATAAATTGAACTTATAAAAATCTTATCTTTTAATTTAAAGCTGAGATTAGATTTCTATGAAAATCAGTCAATATACTTGCAGATTTCATGCACCTAAAATAAATGCTGATGCAATATTTCTAGTCCATGTTTAAGTCACCCACCCACTCAGCATGTCTTTTCAAGACTAAATAGAAATTACCTATCAGTTTCTATTCATATCTTCCACAAAGAAATATTACGCATACAGCAAAATTAGCAAAAAGAAAAAGAAAACCATTAAAATTAATTATTTTTGGTTAGAAAAATACATTAAAAAAATACACCCACAAAAACTAAAGCAAACTTAAAGCGTAATAGGAGAACCAGAAGCTTGTGTGTTTTATGCTTCCTCCCTCTTTGTCTTTCAAAACGAACAATCAGTTAGGGTGAGAGAAATTTTTTAGCAAGAATTATATACAGGGTACTAGAAGATCAGACACAGAATAAAAGATTATGAGACACTGAGAGGAGTGCAGGGTAAAAAGGTTGAAGTAGGAAAAGTTAGAAAGCTAATTTGAAAAATCATCACCAGAAAAAGACATGTAGCAGGATATTCTAGCTAAATCCTATGCATTTGACCCACATTGTTGTATTGCTTTAGTAGCTGCACCATATACCAACGTATTTGCTAGGGACTATTTAAGGAGGATCTGTGTATGCCATCATCTCCAGTCTGGGTGGTACTTGCCGTATTTGTGTATCTCTCTATTTGATCATTCCCTTTATATTATGCAGAAAGCATGACATCCTACAGATGGATGCAGAATGTGTTTACTACACCACAACTTGATCATTATCTTGGGTGAATGGCCAGAGTGTGTCCCAGAACCTGCTCATTATTATGGGGGCTGCATACCAGTAATTGATCACTCTTCCAATACTGTACAGGAGCTCTTAGGGTGCATGGATGGGGAATATATTCTGTATGTAGATTCTACATTTATTTTGTTTTGGACAGCGAAGTATACAGAGAGTGAATTATAAAATGCCCATGTCTTCACTATTGTTTGCGGGGAGAACTGTTGTTTTGAGAGATAAAAATAAAGCATCCAAGAAGATTGAGCTATGACATGGCAAAAAGAGTAAATGCTTGGGAGAAAGAGTGATAGTATTTCTCAAGGAATACTAGAAATGTAGAAAAAAGTAAAACATATTGACACACAAGTTTTTTAAAAATGCATAAGCAGAACAGAAAACAGTGTTACTGCTCTGGCTAGAGACACACAGGCAAAATGCAAAAAAAAAATGTGGTTGGGTAGTAATATCTTGGCTACACATTTTACATCAGAGGCATGAGGCAAGTCTATTAGATATGCTTCTTAGACAGCATGTTCTAATTCCTAAACTCTGCTCGGAATCTCTCATCTTTCCTAGGTAAGCCATAGGTGAATAGCCATCCCACTGTTGTTGACAGAGATAATGCTGTTGGATCTTGCTAATCATTTTCACTAGATTAGGTCCTACCATTTATATAGAAATAATTTGTTTACTTTACTTGTTCCGTGTGTTGTTCTTCAGGTGATTTATCCCTGTTACTCAGTTGGCTATTAGTCACTTTGTGCATTTATTTGTTTTCAGTGTGCAGTGCCAAGACTGGCTAGGATGCCATCTTTACAGCACTATTTTTTAATGGGTAGTAATCCCAGTATCAGTAATATGGCAGTATATTTATAGGCAGAGCAAAACAGGAAACTGAAGGGTAGGGTGACATTCTGTTTGCAGTATTACACCAAATCAAAGCAGCAAGCAATGACCAAGAACTTGTCAACCCTTCACTGGCCCTTCATTTGTCATAGCCAGTATAAGAGAACATAACAAACAAGTCATTTCTTGCCAGGTTAATTTTTTCCAAGGACAGAACTTCTTCATTAGACCTGTAAATGTATTGGCCCAAGAAAAGGCCTTATAACAGTGCAATATTGCATTGTCTGGGGGAACTATTGCTGAAAACAGCTAAAAAGAAAAGTCATTCCACAGCCATCACTTTTCAAGTCCACTTATTTCTATAGGCAAAATACAGCTGATAAGGAGATTCCCTTTTGGACTAACCAGGAATCTCACACAAAGTAAAATTAGGCAGGTGTTTTTTAAAAAGAAGGGAAGCAAGTATGCCTTTTATACTGAAACTAGTAACAATTTTCAAAACCAGAAGACAACTATTATTTTTTGGAGAGTGGAAAGAATCTAAAACTATGGCTGTGGTTAAATGACACACTGAAGCTGGTATTAGAAATCCCATAACTGAATTGTAGGCAAACTGTGAAAACACTGTAAGCACAGGACTAGAAAGTGCAGCTCCCTTTTAGCCAGAAGAAAAGCGTAAAGAATGTGTGAATTTTGTACCAGGTTCTAAGTAGTTCACAGAAAGAAACCTGAATCATTGAAGCAGGGTATGGATTGTGGAATCATGAATCCGTGATCTGTGCAATGTTGCAGAAGAAACAGAGACGTAGATGGTCCTATTTGTAAAATCATTTCATTCATGATTATTATTGCTCACACCTTAGGATGACCATTCCTTTACTGAGGTAGGGCACACAAAGGCTGTGCAGCAGATCTGCCAGTGGCTCACAGAAGGTGCTGGACATTTGCAGTTTTTATATTTTACTTGATATTTAGGCCGTGGTTTAAAATGCTTCTGTGGCATTTATCACTAGACTGCATGTGTTCTTGGCATGGTTTATACTTGCTTAAGGCCTACCTTATTCATTATAGCTTCTTTGAGATATGTAAATGTGTAGTTCAAAACACTTAACTTGACTCTATTCCCTAATATTCCTTATTTAGCCTGTTCTCTGACAATGGTGTTTAAGACTGTTTCACAGTTGTCTATCATAAACTAACAAATTTGATTTTAAGGACTTTTAACAGCTCTGTAGCTCTCAGAGAGGGACAGAAGCAAATGTAAGTATGGAGGTGGTATAAGAATTTGGAATGTTTCAGTAAACTAAATTATAGAGGTATGATAATGAGTTAATTTCTAATGTGCAAGCTAAATTTCCTCTTTCTGTCCCCGGAAAAAGTTCTCACAGAAATGTGAAGTAGCTTCACAGCTAATGAAAATAATGTGAAATGACAAGATCAGAAGAATAAGCAATTGAATTTTGGTGTAGGAGTAGTTATTTTTAAAAGAAAACATTTTTAAAAGGAAACCATTCCTTTCACTGTTCTTGGGGATTTTAGAAAAGCTATGTACATTTTAATATACATAACACCTTCAGATCATCGAATCTCAAACTGAAGGATTTTTTTCATTTTTTTCTGTAAGGTATGCCAGGGGAGCTTATTAAACACTCTTGGAAGTATACTTATATTTGAAACCAGAAAGTTTTCTTATCCTGCTAACTAAAAAATAGAGGACCAAGCAAAACCAATGGTCAAAAAAATCACGGAATCTGGTAATAAAGTTATAAGCTATTACATTTAAATAGCATTTAGAGACAAACAGCTCTCCAAATTACAAAGATATTTTTACTCTAAATTAAGCAAAATAAAAATCTGACCTTGGTAATTCTGTGTTAAAAAAAGATCTGTAATACTCTAAATATGAAAAACTTATAAGCACAAACAGCTTCACTAAGATAATATTGCAGCCTTATAAACCTACTGTAAGTGACAGATCAACATTTTCAAGCAGGGACAAAGTGAATCCATTAGATGAAATACTGCCATCATTACCTATTTTTAGCAGTAATAATAAATACAGTCATTATGATGATGAATAACTAATGAAATGGCAGGCCCAGGAAACAGCATTGTAAGGCTTTCAAGAAATTAGTCTCAGATCCTGGAATTGTAGGTATTACCAGTCTATGTCTTATTTACCTTCTGACTATAGTAGGAGTGTTCAAGATGTGCATATCCTGAAGGTCACTGTAAGAAAAAGGTAACAAGATAGAAAAGAAAAATAATACAGTAGACATCATACCACGTTATAATCCAGCCAAAAGAATATTGGATACAGAGAACATACAATAATGCTTGCAAGGAATTGCCACAGACCCTATTGTTTTATTATTACACAAAACTAAAATATGTTCCACAATTAGAAACACTTCAAATGATTCTTTAAGAAAGGGGAGTCTTGCACTGCCCCACCCTCTCCCTCCCCAGGACTTTCTAAATTCTATGTATATTTCTAATCAGGCGTTAAGTAGATACCATAAAATTTGATAAATGGAACAGACTTTGCACTGATTAAGTGGTCAACAAAATGGAATTAGTATGCTTTCATTTACTATGTCAGCACAGTGACTAAAAGCATTGAAGATATTATCTTACTCCTACCTTAAAAAAAAAAAAATTAACTGTTTCTAAATTTCAAGGAATTTTCAAAAGTCACTCTCCAGAAATGGACTGTTCTGGAGACCAATATACAACCTTCCACCTTTTTTGTGGTTTCTTAGCTTTCTAATTTTCTTTAAATACGTATCTGGATATCTTAAATGTACCAGAATGCTTGCCTTAATTATAGATACCTAATTTCTAAGAGAAGATTAAATAGAGAATCAAGACAAATCATATAAATGTTCAATCTTCAAACTAGGATTTTGTAAATTACCTGTTTTCAAGAGATCTGTTTCCAAATATTTTTTCCATAGGAGACATTTCATTCTCCAATCAGGTTTAAAGTTAATTCCTGGTTCTAGCACCATTCACTTTTTTTTTTGACTTTGAACAGCAAGCTTTAACGGTATTTATGGGTTGTGTCACCTTTGGAGTGCATACAATAGCAATTCATTGGACAATGAAATGTTAAAGATGGTCTGATTGTTCTACTGAACATACAAGGAGAATGATTTAATTTTAATATTTCTGAAAAAAATTAGGTATTATTAAAATTAGAAAGCATTACATGCAGCTCTAAATAAAATTAATCCAGAGAAACAAATGAGCAGAACATTTAGAATTTTTGGACATCAATTTTTTATTTCATAATGGGTGTGTATATAATTGCTCCATTAATTTTTTGTTTGCTGTCTCTATCCCTGAAATGGAAATGCTTTGGGTATCATATTTCTCAATGTGTTAACCTGAAGTTTGAATGAATGCCATCTTGGACCTAATACCATTATCTAATCCATTGTACACATTTAGTAAATTTCACTGGTGTCACTGCCTTTTCCCAAACTAAATATTATCATTAATCAGAATGGCATGCCTCCAAACTGAACTTGTTTTTAAACAATTCTATTGCACATGTACCTTCAAGCCTAAATCATGTAAACATTAATAGCCTCAAACTTGCTTGCCTTTTGCACTTAGGCAGTGCTCAGATAGGTGGGAAGGTGGGTAAAAGGTGGGTAAAACTGGCTAGCTCCCAAAAAGGGACATTTTCTTAGTCAGTTAAATGGAATACAGATGCCTTCATCTCATTCTAAAATCAAGGTCAAGCAGATTAAGAGTAATGTGATACCCTTTTGCTAGAAAGGTCTATGTTTCTGATCCAGGAAGAATATTAAAGACATTTTGTGCTATGCTGGTAGAAAGGCACTCAGAAAACTTTACAGCCAGTGGTGGCAAGATCCCTTGCCTATGGAAGATCTTGTAAAGATGTGTGAACTCTATAAGATATCAAGGAGAAAAATAGCATTTTTGGGCTGTCTTCATTTTATTAAGACAGGGGATTTTTGTTTGTTTGTTTTGGGTTTTTTGTTTTGGTTTGTTGTTGGTTGTTTGTTTGTTTGTTTTGGTTTTTTGTTGTTGGTGGTGTTTTTTTGTTTTTTTGTGGTTTTTTTTTTTTTTTTTTTTTTTTTTCTCTCTAACTTCCTGGACCTTCTTGGGCTTCTGAAGAGCTTTAAATGGAGACTTGGGAGCAGCCAGCCTCAGAACAAAGCAGTTTACTGGTCTCCTTGCCAGGTGCTGCATTACACATTCACACATCTAGCACAGGATCTGATTTCAATTTCTAATATTGGAAAATTATATAGGGGTAGGTGGTATGTATGTTCCACAAGCAGTGAAATGTTAATAGGGCAATCATAGAAAAATGGTTGTGTTTTAGCATATTTTACTGTTAAAGTCTTCCTAACTATGAAAACATAAGCCATGAATTTATAGCAAATAAAAAAACCAGTGCATTTTTCTCAACATGTCGCTCGATAAGACAAATACATCTAGATGCATTCAGTCTTGTCTGTGCATAAGGGAAACATTATGTATTCCAAGGGAACATTGAATGAAACAATCTGAAATTGCTAAATAACTTTCAAAGAAACAGTTGTTTTGTTCCATCAAAGTGTGAATGGAGATAGCTTGAAGAATATCACAAAGAGAGAAACAAGGGCTAATATAAGTCACAATGAAAGTGAACTGAGAAGGAAAATATCTGAAAGGATAGAATGGAGAATTTCTGTTTTAATGATTACTTAGGATTTGGAATTTTTCATTATTTCTGTAATTGTTTTCTTATTCTTGAATAACTATCTGGAACTGGTTGAAATTATTATTTCCCTTTTTCCTTGACACTTCATCCACACTGAATGCAAATCTCAAGATGACAATGCCATAGTATCCACAGGGTTAAAATAAATTATTTATATTCCTTTTTTTTTTTCTTTTTTTTTTTTTCCATGGATTATGTCTTCCCTGAGGTGAATTTCTCACGAAGATTCTAATTTGGGGCTACAGAAGTTTTGTCCCAAGCATGCATGATCTTTTTATATACTAAACTCATATTGTATTAGGTAGAATGAAATCAATTGAATGTGTAAATTCCTTAAATAATAGCAAATGGAGCAAATTGAATTTCAAAGGGAAAAAAATGGTGAACCTGAAAAGCAGTGGTACGAAGGTCATCAGCAGAATTAACAAAAAAGTCTGGCAAAGTTACAGTTAGGCAGTCAGTAATACTCTATTGATCAGACTTTCTCAATCAATGATGCTGTGCCTAGATTATTGATGCAAAGGTATTAAACAAAATTTTATTTCAGCTAACTTGTTGGCTCAGATGTCAACTGAAAGTCATTTCCCCAGTCAATCAAAGGTATGATGAATCTGAGCAGTGTTAGTTCTTCAACACCTTCGCATATCTTCTACTTTCCAAAGATATAATGAGCTTTGAAATGACAACGTTTAAAAGAATATTTTAACTAGGAAAAGCAAAGACACAGCATTTACATAAAAACACAGAGAACCAAAGCACAGACTAAGTAGGGAATAGGAAGAAAGAGGTACTTCATGTGGCAAGGGAAATTGGCAGGTTACATCAGATAATATCAAAATCCAAATCTATACCTACAGGTGACTTATAAAAAAAATATGATTTCCTCTTCATGTTGACTCATTCATGTCAGAGTCCTCCTCTCACACGACAGTCTCTGCTAAAGAAAGACTAAGAGCAAAGCAGGTTCTTACTGAGAATCGAGGAAAGCCCTTGAGCACCCATCCATCCTGCAGCTAGTTTTGTTCTTGCTGGTAGGCTTCCCAAAAGCTTGCATTTCAGTAAACATCATATACAGTCTGGAAAGGGAAGGAATAGACAGTCTAGGACAACAAACAAGTTCCTTGTAATGCATACATCAGTAAAAATACCCTCACAAGGTATGTTCATTACAGTGGTGCCAAAATCCAGTGACAATGCCTGTGAGATTTGGATTTCACTAAAGCTCCTTGTTTAACAATCTTGTGTTCAACACCATTCCAAAAATGAACTTAAAATTAACAAATATGTATCTGGAAAATCCAGAGAAAGTGGTGCACTTGCAACATAGTTGCTCTCTTTGACTTATCTTTCAATTAGAATAGACAAAACCATTAGTTATAGTAAACTAAAAAGAGCTGAAGAGTACTAAGAAAGTGTGTGTTTTTGCAGAGTTTGTTAGCTTATGAAAGATGTAATTGACTTTGATGACCTTAAACCAAATTCAATGTAATATAAGGATCAAAAGAACTCTTTTATCAAAGAGAATACAAGAAAGTTTTATTTTATACTTTTTTTCTATCATTATCAAAGTGAACAGATTTAGAGTATATAAATTATATTGGACAGAATTCAGAAATATTAAATTTCAAACAAAAAATAGCATCCTAAAAATAAAATTTGCTTATAAGGGGAAAAAAAAGAAAAAGAAAGATAAAAGGCTTTAAGGATTTGGAAAAAAAATATAAAAAGAAAAGTATGAGAAAAAGACACTTGAGAAATCATTTGATAATATTTTCTGTCAACTGAAGTGGGATACATTTCTGTGAGTTCACTATGAATTCTGTGTTGCATGGTAAAGTCCTAAAGAGCTTTTTAGGAAAAAAAAATATTTGCATGTCTTGAAACTAAATCATGAAAACCTACTTTGATCCTGCTTTATTTGCAATACTATTCTTTCTTTCTCTTTCATCAACTTATACATAAGTACAATATGGGAGCAAAAATTTAGCTACAACCATTGCAAAAGTATGTCAGCAAGCAATATGTGCCAGAAATTAATTTAGATTTCATTGAATTCTTTAGAGGTGAAATCCTCTATTGTTAATTAATTCTGTGTTGTCAATTTGTTTAAAAATAGACAGAAGGAAAAATTGAAAATGCTTCAGTTTTCAGGACTACTGTGTCGAGAAAAAAATCAAAATTTATATCAGGTATGTAACCATAACTTGAGCACAGAGTTGAAGTAGAATATGGAGATATCTACATAGGTTGTGTCTGCTTCACAGAGTTGAAGTAGACTTTTTCCTATCTGGGTAGCTGATCACACCAACCTTGTTTATGGATCCATCCCTTAACTCCTACTTCATTCCATGTTGGTTGTAAAGGGCTTTTTTTCTTCCTCCTGTAGGGATACAGGCTTCCTCTGATCAGCCCATGATACAAGTCTGCCCTTCTCAGAACTTCCTCTTGATCCCCAGTTCCAGGTCTTCCTTTACAGGCTTTCACCTGCAAGGATTCCTGGAAATACCTTCAACCAGCTCAGCAGCTGGGATGTGGTGCTCATAACACCATAACCAGTTTACCAATTTTCACTCAATATCTCCGTCTTGACTTGGAAACATATATGATTACTCTTTGGATAATTTTTTGTACCATATCTGGTTTGTCCAGCACCTGCCATAATGAATGATAGGCTTGTAATCAAGCTATCAGGAAAAATGATAATACAAACAATAGATGTACATAGACTGTTCCACTTAGAGCTGCCTCCTTTTTTGCCTTCATTCATGAGTAGCCAAGTAGACTCAGTGTTACTAAGTTGATTTTGCTTTTGATGATACCTGAGTAGTTACTATTCCCTAAACTTGGGTACAAAGAAGACCCAACTGGATAGTCAGAAGCAGTAAATTATCCAGTGAAGACCTCATCAAGACTGTAAATTACAATGCTAAAGATCCAATTACTATTTTTATAATTCCCAGTTACCTCCCAGATAGTATGATCACTTTGATTTTTCAAAACTAAATATGGTCCTTACTCCCTATGGTTCTTTCTCTATGCTCTGTTGTGCTACTACTGCTACAAAACTTTAGGAATCATTGTGGCAACTAAATAGCCAAACTTTTTTGTCTTATCTCTAAAAACTATGGTTTTAAATCTGTTCCTGCTGTCATCCGATGGGCTTTTTCTTCTACTACTATGACAAATATTTATTTATTATAAACACTGTTTTGCTCTCTGTGTTTGGGATTACTGGATCCTTTCCTCATTCCCACCACTAGTTTTGCAGTAAATATTCTCCCTCCACTGTTCTGTTGGATCACTGAAAGTTACATTGGCTAGACATGTATAATCAAAAAACCCTCACCCAAAGGGTTTTTTGCTTTGTGTCTTAGCCTTCATAAGTCTGACAAATGTCTCACAGGAGTAAAAGGGCCTTGTTTTTCCTCTGTTTAATTTTTTTTTTCCTTAAGTAAGAGTTTGAAAACCAGTTCTTTGCTGATCAAAACATATGTAAGTACTCTTTTGTATACTGAAACAGTATTTAAGCAGCGACAGCTTCTCTGCTACTGCTACTAGCAGCTTTCTTCCAGTGGTAATTACACTGCTGCTATGTTTTTTCACCTTTAAACAGTTGTAAATTTGAAGTAACTTCAGTGAAGCATAGAATGAGAAGGGGGGGGGGGGGTCCCCCAATTTTTTAGTGTATCTGTTGTGATTAACATCAGGTACACTTGTGTAGCATATCTGTTTGCCATTAACCATCAGGTTTCCATATGTTGTAGTCCTGCTTGAAAATTCAAGTGGGCTAGGGAAATCCGATCAGCACAACAATTATGGCCTGCTTGAATCAAGTCAGTCAAATAATGTCAAAAACAATTATTTTCTTTTCCAAAGGGCACAACAAGTTTGGGAATACATAAGAGAAAATGCAGATCTCAATATGTTAACAGTTTATCAGCCAACCTTAGGGTACTCATTCTTTGATTCTTGTAAAATGAACAATGATGAGACTTGAAAATGTATTGATGTACTTTCATTAGCATCACTGTTGTCCTTTTTTTAATATGCAGCCTACATTGTTATTATATGCTGCTTTGCTATAGTTCGCCTTTCTAACTGGTCCACCAGCTGAAAAAATAGTTAAAAATAAGGAGAAATGGGCTGTGTTATTATTAGTTATTAGTATGTTATTAAAATACTGCAGTTTTCAAAGGCACCAAGTTTGATGGGATTTTAAAGTGTTTGGTATTTTTAAAAAAATCAAAATATCCATGGAGTTTGAACTGAAGGTAACTGTCTAGGAAATTAAACCTGTTTGTTTGTTTCTATGTACCTAGAATCAAACACTCAATCAGATGCCAGATTGTCAGACTACTAACTATGAATATTTTGTGCCAAGTGCATTCTGTTGCCTTGCCATTTGGAAGGGAGATTTTCTGAAGAAGTTAAGATTTTCTAACCTGAGCAAGACTTGCAGAATTGAACCAAGAATAAATCAGGATGCTAAATATTCCTTTAACAAACATGGCCTAGTTCTACAAACATCTTCAGAAATTAAGTATTAAACATAGAATAATTTGTTAAAAAATATTTCCATTGAATCCACATTCACATACTTTTCCTGCTGAAAACTGATGGGGTTCTGAAGGAAATACTGGAGGAAATTTTAATGAAAGCTTGTGGGTTTAAAATTCCTTTTTGCAAAATCATCAGCAGTCTTGATAAAACTACTAAAGTGAAACTCCTGAAGTTGACATCCACTGCAGCAGCTTTCCTATAAAATAGAGATGATAGGATGCTGAAGGCAGACCTATACAGTGTGTTAATAGAACCACACAGGGTAAATCCCATTTTATGATTTCAGGTTTTTAATAAAATCTGTTGCCTTTTATTAATTGAGATTATAATTTATCAAAATAATTGTCATAAAAATGCTGTTGAGATCATTATTAACATGAAGAAAAATCAAAACAGTAATTTCTGTTGGATATTACTTTTTTATATATATAAGAAAGCCTTTTGAGGAAAGGAAGGCACTGTTAAATGTCACCATATTTTTCAATATTTACAATAAAATGAGGGAAGTCTGCTGTTGTGTGATTACTCAAACTTCTTCATTGAAAAAAAAAAAAAAAAAAAGATAAGGAACACCAACATAAGTGACCAAAATACTGTTTTTTGTTTTCACTCCTAAGACCCATCATAGACCTATATTACCTCTGTTCTGTCTTTAATATAATCATCTTTGCCTTCTTGTTTTAAAGACTCACACTGATTCTGTTTGCTTTTCCCCAAACTATCTTCATGACACCTCCACTGAAATACTTTAATCTAAAACCAGCAAAAGTTATGATTCCTGACATTCCTCAAGAAATTGTAACTTAGTGCTTCCCACAAAATGTAAAATAAAGAATGGGTTATAGTTTACTTTAAAAATTGAATACAAGTTTTTATAGTATGAGTGTGAATAGATGTATTTATGTTCACAGAGGAGAATGTGATATATTTCAACTTGTGAATGTATTGATTTCAGTAAGTTTTCATATACATGTACCAATATGTATATTTTTGTACACAATGCATATTTAAGTGATTTTCTGTTATACTTTGCTACCACCTTTAGAGATATCTTGTCATCTTAGTCTGTAAAATCTTTAGAATAGAGACTATCATCTCCTTATATGCTTATGCATTTCTCTGGGCAATTAGACCATGACCCTTTACAGAGATCACTGAGCATTACTACTATCAGAAAAAAAGTATTTTTCCTATGCATTTTTGCCTTAAATCACCCATCGTTTTTCCAGGAGTTTGTGTGCATTTAATAGTTTAATTATACACATAAAATTGGATATATATATTATAAAAGGTTTATGTGCCACACATTTGTACATATTATTCTACCAGCACAGAAACATTTGCTGTCTCTGGTACAACTACATACATACATGATACAAGGGCATTATTGTACCTGTAAGGTCAGATATTCAAATTTCCTTGCCATGAAAATGGTTGCTTTTAGAGCCAGTTGTCATAGAAACATTTGTTTATCTTGAGAAACCTGGCAAAGGGAAAAATCAATGTACAAAATTTTGTGAATTCTAGAGATAGGGTGAAAGACGTAGCATCACATGGTGACCATAAGGATCTCATTAAAGCCATCATCTGACAAGCTTCTGTAGTCGTGCTCTACCCATTTCAACTTTATACAAGATAAATGTCTCATTCTATTGCAAAAAATGCTGCTCTGGAAGTTGGGTGACGATACCGAAGACTACAATATCATTATATGGCACATTCCCAGTGGAATGTAAATAGTTGTAATAGAATCTATTATTAAACATTCACTTAACTATTTAATTGCTTGATTCATGTTTTGACATATTTTTCAGCATGTAACTTTTGTGAAGAAAGAGCTATGCATTTGTGATCCTGCAGAAATCTTACAGAAAAGTCACGGATAAAACTACCTGCGTCTGTCTCTTAGCATATATTCAGGCTGCCATTTTCTAAGGAGAAATTTAGGTTAATTTCATTATTTCTTTTAAGTTTAATTACTAACGATGAATGGTCCAAGTAATCATAACTGTTAACTGACAGTGATGAATGTCTCTGTCATTTCAAAGAGCATTTTTATTATTGACCAGGAGATCACATTGATTCTTAAATATAAGGTCAGTTTAACTGCATCCTGTAAAGCACTAAGAATCCTAAAAATGTGATACGAAAAATAGTATTTACTTAATGAACAATAGCACATAAAACATGAAAAGCAAATATTCTACCCATTTAAGTCAGAGTACCTGCATATTATAATGACTATGGATTGACCACCTATGGCCCTAGACTAGTGCTTCCTATTGTCACACTAGCAAAGATAATCAAGCCTTCTGGGAAAGACTGAGACTGAGTAAAGTCTTTGTGTATGGTTTGCAAAAACTCAAGAGATGTTCCATGTTTAAGACATTACCTGATTTTTTGGAAGAGTCACAAAGTATCTCTGCTGCAAAATTTTAGAGTTCATCTTAAGAGTAAATTCAAGGAAAGAATTTGCTCTAGGTCACTGATGAATACAGAGAGAAAAGAAAGAAGAAATAAAAAAAAGACAAAAGACAGGGAAGGGAAGGGAAGGGAAGGGAAGGGAAGGGAAGGGAAGGGAAGGGAAGGGAAGGGAAGGGAAGGGAAGGGAAGGGAAGGGAAGGGAAGGGAAGGGAAGGGTAACATGCTAAGAAAAACCTTCTGAAATGTGCAGTAAGATTCAGACAGTGCTTTAATTTTTGTTAGAAGCTTTATGGTTAGAGCACACTCTGACATTAAAAATGCATAACAATAAAACATAAAACCATTTCCTTATTGCTGGCATTTATGCAAAACCACTTACAACCATTCAAAATATTAATATCCTTTCCTACCTAGCAATTAATGCTGCTCTATGGATTCAGTAGTCCATGCACTAGAAAATAACATTGCCACAGTGCCTAGTGACCCACTGTACTTAATTACACAACAAAGTTCTCGACTTTAAGTCATGAAAATGAAAAGTCAGGGTTAGATTTCACAGTACAATCAAATCAAAATCCATAAACAATTTCAATGTATGTACCATGTACACTAGAGAGCAATTTGGAGAGTCAGAGATACATTTCTTGAAATTATACCATTTTTACTACTGATTTTTACTACTCATTTTTACTAAGTAGATTATTAGTAGCAAAATTGTTATGCAAGTTTGAAAAAAACGGACACAATAAGCATGTACTCTCAATTGTCTGCACTGAGGAATACGTACACACTGTTTTTGTTGTTAGGCCTCAGTCCCTCGTTTGAGAGATAGTTGCACAACTGGATAGTTGCAGTCCCACTTTGCACAGAGATAGTTTCTTAGGAAGATCAGTAGAAAATTATGCAGTTAAAGAATAACCAAATAAATGGAGTGCCTTCCTCTTTAAACCTTTTCAAAAAATGGAATCCAAGATTAGCCTTGGCTTGCATTGCCAAGCATGCCCAATAGAACTGTTATGGGTAGTGTGCATGTCCATATTCCTCTGAGTTTAAATTTGACTGTGTTTTTTTGCAGCAGAAACCCAAAGCTTCAGAATCCTAGAACTAAAGCATTGCAGTCTTGCAGAACTCCAGTGTGGCTTTAAGTGTCAGAGTCATACTAATTGTTTTTTGAGCAAATTTCAGCTGTTTTGAGCAGAGGCAAACTGAAGAAAGCTTGGTCTTCATTTTAACAATGTTTTGAGTCCTGCCTTGTAGACAGGTTCTGCCCTCAGTTCCATGCACACAGATGTACCTGGATTCAGGTGTGGAATTTGCACCATAGTTTTTTATGGCAGTCCTTCACGCACAGTTTCACATGACCGTGTCAATACAATGGTTTAGTCATTCCACCTTCCTGCTTTATTCTGTCATGAACTCCAATCCATGATTTACAATATGTATCATCATGTATCACATTGGAAAACTCAATTGGTAAGTCTTATGCTTTGTTTAAAGACAGCTGGAAAATGAAGCCTCTCTAAACCCGTGCAGTTCCATTGTTTGAACCCCACACTTTACAAGGTAAAATCTTTCTTAACACAGGCATTTCAGCTGACTCAGTTTCAATTGAATAATGTAATTCAGACTCTATGGATAACAAATGAGTGATATCCACATGAAATAGGACAAGAACAAAAGATCCAGGCTCATTCTATCAACATGACAAACAAGAAGTTTAAACTAGTTTTCTTAAACAGTTTTGATTACTTTATCATCTGATAGGGACAGTCCTGTTGAAGAACATCCATTTCTAATACAGCACATTGAATTAATCCATTTTAATTTGTCTTGAGGAGATTAACCAGAAATATTTCCAAGTTTTACTATCAGTCAAATGTCCTCTTCTAAAATTGTCATAAAAATTAGTCTTGTCATTGGAGACTCAGCTGTACTGACTACATGTTGTGCTGTATCTGCTCATGGATTGATCAAATATGCTCTTAATATTTCACTCAGTAAACGCAGGCAGATTCTTCAGATCCAGAATACAGCTTCTAGAGACTGGAAGATTTCATGCTTACACCAAAGGATATATTTTGGTTTTAAATGTCCAGAAATATCTCCATTGCGTTTCTTAGAATTTTGCATGGTTTTTTTGCATTATTCCACTGAGGCACACACATACTCTGCATTCAATGTTACAATGTTCTATTCTCATGCATCTCCTTTCTGTAAGAATAGCAATGTCTACACACATTTTCTGAATGGTTTAGCAGCTTGCTCTTGTTATTTGTGTATCTCTACTATCTATATTTCAGAAAATACTAAAAAACAAATTACTCACCAAAAAGTACTAGCTACTTCATAGCAAGTACTTGCTACCTGCTTGGTAACAAATTACTATGAATATTATTGGGTTTTATTTACTGATTCCTGAAGTAGCTGTTGATTCTAGCACTGTCCATCCCTGCAGTGATGCTACAGGTGCTTCAGCAGTGACCAAATGATTCTCATGTTTACTTTAAATAACCTTGCCTGCAGAGATCCTGGAATTACTGTTTGAAGACCCCAAAGCAAACAATTATTCTCAAGAGACAGTTCTGATATAGGATATAATATTTCAACATAACCTCTGACAAATGGTTGATGTGAAATAAAGTACATTGGGGGGCTGGGGGGAACTTGTTCTCCTTGGACATTGACCATACTGTAGAATATAAAGTTAGAAATTAACAAATCCAAAATATATATATTTTTAATTTTCTTCCTGTATTAAAAATGCATTGATTATGATAATGAAAAAAAATATTATTATGTAAAATCATATTTTGATAACTGTCACTAATAACTTCCTACCTTGTTTTACTGAAAACGAGATTAGAACTGGAAGAGTTTTGAGGTGTCTGGGTGCATTAACAGTATCACCTGGAGAACTGCTAGTTACTTAAAGCATGCTGGTCCCAAGCATGTACCCAAATTAGTGACACATTCAAGACTTTAAACTTTCTACTTTCCATCTGGCTTTCCTTTGCTTCTGAGGAACACATCTCTACAGGCAAAGCAGGAAGAACATTGGATAAATGCAAGTTTATCTGTGTTAGTGTTACTTGGTTAAGTTCTGGTAATGATCAAACTCTCAGAATTTAAAATTAAAATATCAAACTACTAATTATGAACTTCAGATCTACAGTCTCTAGTTTTTCTCCTCTGCAGATCTTTAAATCTCTAAAAAACTCATTAATTTCTATAATGGTAAAATAAAAACTAAATAGGAAGTAAATAAAAACTAAGCAAAACACTTGAAAGTTCAGCAGGATAGGTAAAACCTACTTAATAAAGAACTTAAACACCTAATATACAGGTGATGTAAATGCCCAGTCCCAAATCAAACTGAGGCCTACTTTGGCAAAAAAAACCCCAAACAACCCAACAAAGTAGAGAATATAAGTAGAGAAAAACAAAAGAAACCAAAGGTTAAAATGGAAAAATCATGTTAGCATTAAGAAGCAATACAGGATGAGTACATGAATACTAAGTATTGCTGTTTATTCTGATGCTATCAATAGTAGCATCACAAAAAAATAGGATCAGGATTATGTATTCTATTTAGAATAAGACAACACAAGAGTACTGAACTGCAGAAAAATTGGATTTCTCCCACTAACTCAACAGGATACTATTCAGTTTGCTAGTCAATATATTCCAAATAAAATAAACTTGTATGACATGAAATTAAAATGATACTTGAGATTTTATCCCGCTGAAAATAAGAAACGTTTAGGAGCAGTTGTAAAACACTGTTTTATTAATTCTCTCAAATAAATGTTACATTAATTTTGTAGAAAATGGTGCTGCATTTACAACCAGAAGAGCAATACATGACATATAAATCACTTTTTAGACTGTGATCTTTGGGTAAAATAGGACATTTCCCACTTTCTAGAAGCTGACACAATCTGGCAAAAATGGGATAGGTTTATATAACTTTTTCTCTTGACTGATTTAGCCTGGTCTAAAAGTTTGGTCTTCAATACTGAAGTTTTTTCCTGTCTCTGCCGTCTTCATGAAACTCTCCCTGTGTAATTTTTGGTATGCTATGCTAGGAACTATTGCTCCATCACCTACATTTGGAACAGATATTCTATTGTTGCTCATTCTTTCTATAGCACCTTTCTTGGAAACAAAACATCATAGAAATGGAATTGCAATTTGCTCACAGTTCCAAATAATCCTTTTCACAGTTTGTGGGAAAAGTTGTATGGCAATGAAATTGGGATGCATGTATCAATCTGTTCTCCCAACAAAACTCTTTTCCAGTATTTACTGAACAGAAGGCAATTTTTCTATGGTATTAATGTAATGCCAAGAAATCTTTGGATAAATATTTGATCACTTTCCAACGGTACAGTAGCAAAATTTTCTATTCCTCTTCAATATCTGAGAGGAATACTACAACCTACCATATTTCTTCAATTCTCATCCATTATCTTCATATGCCATGGAATAACCAGGATATGGCTGCTTCTCTTAGAAACATATCAGTGTTATTAAACCCCTAAGAAATCTGTTTAAAATTTCCCCTTTTTCTACAGGGCTAAGCTACACAAGTTCCTTACAGAAGATTTCTTCTTTCAAAAGGAATTTGGTGTGTGACTTAGACTTAAGGTGAATAACCTCCTAGAATACTACTCAAAACAAAACAACAACAACAACAACAAAATTCTGAAACAAAACCAACAAATCAACCAAAACAAATCCTCCAAAACCAAAAAAGTGCCCAGGAGTCAATATAAGGAATAACAGATCAGGCTCTGAGTACACTGGCAAGTCTGTATCAGGAAATACTGCAGGGGAGTATTTCAATTTAATGTACCAATCTTTAGTTCTGCAATCCCCATATGGGCGTATTCTGCCACTGTTACTCATGTCAAGTAATATATTATGCTAGGAGGTGTTCCTACTGACTTCAATTGCAGATGATTTCACCCTACCTAGTCAGAGATAGGAAATTCTTCAGCATCAGAAATTGCAACTGATAGAGGTTCTTGGCTCAGCTTAAGGTATCTGTAGTTCCTCAACCCATGATAAGTAAATATCATATATATATCATAGTTGTACTTTTGATACACTGATTTCAATACTATTTTTGAAGTATATTTCTCAGTCTAAATAAATCTGGCTCTTAAAGACTAAGGCAATATTAAAGTTTAAACTGTGAAGTGTGTGGTTATACTGAAGATCTCTCATGTATACTACCAGTAAAAAAAACAAACCAAAAACAACAAAACAAAGGCAACCACCTAGAAAAAGAAGCCCAAGCCTGGTCCAGCAAATCTGAATTTTGTGTTGTCTGAAAAGAAAAGGACTGAAAAATGTCTGACCTATTCATATATCTGGAGTCTAACACTTGCATACATTACTTAAATATGTCTTAGTACGTTTTAGTATAACTTTACTAAACTGTTCTTGCTGGGATTTTTTTTTCACATTTTAAAAGTTGAAATATGTCAACAAACTTTAGTCATCTAATATTATTCTGTCACTTTTTTTCAGCAGAACTACCTTTCATCAACAAACATTAGCATCAAACAACATCAGGTTGAGGAATGGTCATGTGGGGAAGAAAACCTGGACCATGAGAAGGAAAGCTGCAGAGGCAATATCCAGACATCAGGGGTTCCACTACAGGGCAACTGAATTAAATTGTAAAGAAAACCAAAGCTTTGGAAGATATATCCTTATGGGAATTGATGTCAAAAAGTCACTGTTCTTGCAGCCATGTAGTCAAATAGGCTTATCACAGCAGGTAAAGCTCTTCCAAAGGCATACGAGTTATCATAATTCTCCTCTTTTCCCCTTGGAAGGTGAATTATTCTTGATGAAATTGCTTCAGTTTCAAATAAAATAATAATAAAAAAAAAAAAAAAGTCCAAGATTGTTTGAGAGTTTATAGAGCACTTTCTTAAATGCATCTCACATACTAGGTAAGGTGGAGTAGGTAGAGTTGTTTTACTGCTACAATTTCATGGGGTTTGAATTAGCATAAGGGGCTGGAATTATTCAAAGACGGAAGTTAGCATTGCTGCTGGAGCCTAATTAAGCTTACCTAAGCAGTTATACTCTCATTTTGCTTTTAGCATGGGAGAAACAAGATGCTTTGTTGTGTAATTAAGAAGAGTAGGCCACTACACAGAGTTGGCAAAGCTGTTTTCTGTAGTAAGAACTGCACAATGTCCTCTACTGCACAACAGTAATTGTTAGATGGAAGACTCCTATTTTGAGTAATGTAAGTGGTTTTGCATCGATGCTAGCAATCAGGCAATAATTTTGTCTTAGCACCATACATTTTTAATAATCCTGGGACTTCTGTCTGTCAATAAAGGATAATCTTTAGTAGACCTGAAAAAGACGCTATTTAGATGCTATTATCTTTTTGTGTGTTTTCATCTTCCAGATAAACAGCATCTTTAAACAGTATTGTATTTGTTTATTCATTGCAATTATAGTTTTGCAATAGTGCCAGTCCTGAGACTAAAAAGTTAGAAGATTTGCACAAAATGGTATTTTTTTCTCTTTTTTTGAATTTTCAGTTATTCGTGGATGATATTTTCAAGCTGTTCTCCACAGCTACGAAAGCTAGAAACATGCACATTTTAAAATGAAAGGTGAGAGTCTCTTGTTATCGCTTGTGTCCAGCAGCTGGTGCTTCAAGTACAGCATTAAATAGTGCAAGACTTACGATAAAGCAGCAAGAGCTGGGTTAGTTTGGGAATATGGGTTATTGGTGGAAAATAACATTCAGCACTGGCTAAAAAGGAGACATTCAGTGTGGGATGGGATTTGGTTTCTGTGAGTGTTTTCTAAAGCTGTTCTAAGGAGCTTGACAATGTCTGTTTCCAAATGATTTTTGTTGTTGTTAAAGCAAAAAGGCTACAACAGAAAGGGAAAACTGACTTTCTTAAAAATGCTGTCAAAGGCATAGAATCAACCTCCTATCACACTAAAAAATAAGAATATTTCATTGGTCTCTTTTGCTTTGTCATTAGCCACTTATTAACTATTTACATCAACAGAATGTGGAAGTAGTTGGAAAAAACTTTCAATTTGATTTTTTAATCCTGGGGAGTAGGAGGTTGAGTTTGTCTCTCTATGGACACTGCAAATTGTGACTTACAGGGGGACAGGGCAGAGTCAGTCTGCCAGGTCTACAAGGTAACACTTTGTGCTTATCAGAAGGCCAAAACAGAGCATGAGAGTAGTTTCAATTATCGTGCACTGAAAGATGTATTTCCTAGCAAAATAACCTCAGGCATAAGAAGAGGAAAAAACCCCTTCCTTGGGCCATATTCTATCTCTCCTTACATTGTGTTTACTGGTGAGTGTCTGGGGATTGTCTAGGAATTTATACTAAAATTAACTTGCTTGCTAATTTCTGCAGTTCTGTTTGCCTGTGCTCGCAGGGGATGCCATTTCAGATGGACAAGGATGGGAAAAAGGAATGGTTCACCTTGCTTCCAATTGTGCTACTTAAAAGATCAAATTTGAGTAAAGTTTAACACTGACCTTGGCTTTTAAGACGTATACATCCCTGTTCCCACCAATTCCTTTTTTCCTTTGATCTTGACTCTTTTTTTTTCAAAATATTTTATCCAATGTCAATAATAAATTTAAGGAGGTAACATCTGACTACTAGATGATGATTCAAGGTGTGCTATTCACTCCTGGACTCCAACATTTAATTTTCTTTTTCCTGTACATCTTCATTCAGCAAAATACACTTAATATAATTTTAGAGATGTGTATAGTGCCTGAGAGATAAAGGATGATTTGCCTGCTTAAAGTCAGACATGCTTTTGAGCATTTTTCTGAACTATGCCCTAAACTGAATTTGAATAAAAGCAAAAGTAGATCCAATATTCCTAATTTTATGCCTTGAATTTCTTGCCTACATTCATTTACTGGGGGAAATTTGTAGGGGCATTTAAAAGCAGTTTAAAGTCCTAGATAGCTGACTCATAAGCACAATTTAGTTTGTAATTCTGGGGGTTTTTTACTGTCAGGATCCATTCATGGAAAGCCATTATGGACAAGAATCCTTTCTTAAATTTTGGTATGGTCTTTAATTATAGAGGAAAGATTTTAATCATCTTGGAAAATCTCCACTTCAAAATGAGTTATTTTCCCCAACATCAAACAGTAGATGTCACTTATGATTGTCAGAAATGCTAAATTGACTTTAAAATTGACTCTAGAATTTGGAAGAATTTACAATTGCTTTAGCCAAATATTTTGACCAACACCCTTTAATGAACAGGAGTGATCTGTACTGCACTGGTCTATGAAATCTACAGATATCACCTTTCAGTCTACATTGGACAAGATAACACTGAAGATTGCTAATTCAAATTCCCTCTCTCTCTTCTTTCCCCTCTATTAAACTTTTTTCTTTCCTTTGTTTCTGTACAAAAAGGTACACTGACAAACTTTCATGTATTCATCTAGAAAAATGCATAAATTTATATATTTTTTAAACCTATCTAGTTTGCTGTCCACATTCTTTTTAAACATGAACTACTCCATACAAGTCTGCCAGGAGCAAAATAGCCCATCGTATAACTCCTCCATAATGGAATCATTTAAAATCATGACTTATTCCAGGTCTAAGGCAATTGTACATTATTTTTAGCTGTTTCTGCTCTCCTTGAGACAGGCATGGGAGTCAGGTACTTAAGATCCTACACCACAGGATTTCAACTGGAATAATATACCTATAAGATATCTCTTCTGCTTAAATTTAAAGCTTTTTCATTCGTGAACTGACGTTGTTTTTCCTCAAAGCCAGATGGATTAAACAATGTTGGAAAAGAGAGCAAATAACAAGCCAGTAATTTAGCCAATATGTCTACAATCAAATAAAACCTCAAACAAAATGGAAAGGGCTCTGTCCTAGATAGCAAACTTGCTGTCATAATAAATTTACTGTTCTGAATTTCAAATTATTACACAAGCATAAAGAATCTCAAAATAAATTCTTAAACTAAATAAACTTTTATAGATACATATACATTGTGAATTTCTACAGTGAGGCACTTCCATTTCATCTTCAAAGTCTTATGCTTAATGTAGAAGGAAGCCATTAACGTCCCATCATTTATAAATGATCTCTGCTTCTACATAATGCTTCAAAGCCATTTTTAAGCCATTTAAGCTTTTTCAATTTGCACTAAATATCTACCAAGAGATTATATTTTAGAATTTAGAGCAATATTTAAACTGATATGATAGACTTAATTTTAAATAAATTTTAGTATAAAAAATATCGTTTCTCAAGATATACAGCACTTGATTTCCCTCTTCTGATCATCCAGAGAGAAAACAGAAGCTTTAATGTTAAGTTCTTTGAGTCGTTCCTAAGCTATTAACTTACAGGGTATCCAGAGTATGAACCATCACTATGGCTGTAAAAGCTATGGCTTGTGGCACCCAAAACTAATTCTTGCTTTTAAACACAAAGAAACCCAACTATTTGATAGCTATTATTACAGAAAAAAAATATTATTCCATTTTTAAAAGAAAAAGGAGCAAAATATTTTGTTTTCTTGCTTTTGAAGAAACAAAACTGATAATGATTTGGGGAAATAATCTGCCAGGGTCACCTACCCTTCCTAAAGGGGTTGGTGTCTGGAAGGAAAAGCAGATTGTAAAATAAGGGTGCATCTAAAAACTTTTGTATGACAATGTTAATGGAGCAGAAATGGGAAATACCAGGTCAGAACCAAATCCTAGCGCAGTTGTCTCTTGGCTACTCCTTTCTCATGCATCTTTTCTCACTAGACATATTCTCCAATCTGACTGAACTGACTCTGGGTTAGAAACTGCCTCATACAGGTTACTCTACCTTTTTCAGGCAAAATGGAAATGCAGATCTTTCCATGCTAATACTCTTTAGCTTTTTAACTATTTGAGGCAGCAACAGTAAATCTGTATGTTTGCACATTGCCTCTGGCAACTACTACATTATACTGAATAAAAATGATGGAGAGAGGACTTCTGCTGAAAACCACTGTCTTCACCACACTGCCTGCTCTGGATTTTTTTTCAGTAGTTACTATAATAAAACAACCTTGGAGTGGGCACTGTGTCAGGAGTCAAAGGGATAATGATGATGTGGCCATCAACAAGGAGTATTTTGCTGAGAGCCAAAACCCTTTCCAAGTTGGTTCTAAGTGAATCTCAAGTAGAAATTGTCATACAATTTTTATGACTGAGGGGAAACATTAGCCCAGTAACTCTTGACTTTATCATTATAATTTTATATTCAATTAATACACATTTTAATACACAAAACAGTTTCCTTGGAAATATAAAACAGAATTTCTGGCCTGTTTGAAAACAAGCGGATGGTGAATGAGGGGGGGAAGGATGAAAACAGAGGTACTCATGGAATTCCTCCATTTTTCACCTGTTCACCAAAAAAATAGATAGTCTGCTTCAGCACCATAAGCAGCTTTTCAATGAGTTGGTTAGAAGGACTTACAACAATAATACTGTTCTGCTGACTTGTCTTGTACATACAGTAAATATTCTATTTTCACCTAAACATAAAAACCTTTAAAAAGTTTAAACTCGTAAGAGAGCATAAACAGAAACACAGGATGATTTCTCACAGTCACACTGTATTGAGGGACAGACATGTGTCAATATCTCATAATTAATTATTTGTGTTCTGGAAGTAACCTCTGTTCAAGGAGATCCCAATTTCCTTAAGTAATTAGCTATTTTAGAATCCTAGAATATCTCAAGTTGGAAGGGACCCATAAGAATCATTGAGTCCAAGTCCCTGCTCTTTGCAGAACTACCTAAACCTAAACCACAGAACTAAGAGCATTGTCCAGACACTGAATTCTGAGGCTCGGTGCTGTGATGGCTCCCCTGGAGAGCCTGTTCCAGTGACCAGCAACCATCTCAGTGAAGGAGCCTTCCCTAATGTCCATCCTGGACTTCCCCTGATGTGACTTCATTCCATTGCCTCGTGTCCTATCTGCTCACCAGAGAGAGGAGAGCAGCTCCTCCCCATCCACTGCTGCCCTTGAGGGAGCTGTCACCCCTGAACCTTCTCTTTTCCAGGCTCAACAAGCAAGTGACCTCAGCTGCTCCTCCTAATTCTTGCCCTCAAAACTTTTCACCATTTTGGTCACACTCCCCTGGACATGCTGTAATAGTGTGATATCCTTTTTGTGGTACCCAAAACTGCACACAGTTCTCAAGGTAGGCAGAGCAGAGCAGGACAATCCCACCCCTTGCCTGGCTGCTGATGCTGTGTCTGATGCCCCCCAGGACACAGCTGGCCCTTTTGGCTGCCAAGGCACACTGTTAACTCTATCAACCTGCCATCTACCCAAGCTGCAAGGGCCGCTCTCCAACCTCTCATCCCCATATTTATGTATATAATCAGGATTTCCCCATCCCAGGTGGAGAAATGTTCACTTGCTCTAGTTAAATTTCATGTGGTAGGTGGCTGCTCAGCTGTCTAGTCTCTCTGTAAGGCCTCTCTGCTCTCAAGAAAGATCATGGCACATCCTAGTTTGGTATCAGGAAAACTTACTTTATGTACATTTGACACTTGAATCCAGAAAATTTATAAAATAATAAAGAGCATTGACCTAAAATTGAGCGCTGATAATTTGATTAATACCTCATTCAATCTTTTATCTGTGTTTGTATACAATTACAATTCAACCAAAATCAGAAAATTCGAATGATGTTTTGACTTTTCTACAACTGACCAAAGCTACAATCATTTCTGAAATTCTGAAATGAATACTTGTTTCTGTATGCTTTGAAAGTAGTGTTCTGCCACTTTTGAGTGAACTTAAGAGACTCTTCAATCAGTGTGAGCACAGGTGTCTGAGCATGGTCCTCACGATACAGGATTCAGACTATATTGGTTACCAGTATTTGTTGGGGTTTTTTGCCAGAAACTGCATTTGCAGTGGCACTGCCAGAACATTCCACTGTTCTCTCTCCTTCCCTTCAAGCTACAATTCTTCTCCCATCATGGGTAAAGGTGTTGAGTATCCTAAAAGCACAAAGAGACTTAATAATCTCTTTCCTCCATGTTCTCCACTGACAACTTAAATTCTGTATTAACTGAAAATTATCACAATTTTGAATATCACAATCATGAATGCACTGAGCAAAATTAAAAAAAAAAAAGCCTTGATGCTGTTAATATTGAGCACTTATCAAGAGCTCTATGGGTTTGACGGCAATAGTAAGTTGTTGAGAAGAGCCATTATAACTCCAGCTATATTAGTTCAAGTGTGGGGTACTGAGGGGAGTAGCTAGAACAAATATAGCAAGTGGCTAGTAACAAAAGATGTTGTTTATGTGACTAGATCTGACGCAGGAATATAGAAGAAGAACTAAAGCATTGAGATAGGGTCAAGGCCACCACGTTTCACAAGAACCTGGGAAAAGCAGTGTGTTCAAAAGATTCCCCAATTCAAATATTTGTGATTTTGTTCGTTCATCACAGTTGCTTTTTGCTACCTGTGACTCTCAGGTCCCCATACGATTTTGCAGTATTTAACATGTTAGAGAGGTGCTTTCAAATTTTATTAAGGTTTTCTAATAATTTTCTGGTTTCCTGGTGAAATACCCTGTCAAAATCACTTTTTAACTGATATTATGATAACTGAGCATTGAATAGCCATTTGAATTGTTGCAGATAAGTACTGAATTTGGTAGCCAAAAAATATAATTTATTATTGCTAGTAGATGCTTTTCTGCAGTAAATAATTGCTACCTGGAAAATTAATTTACTTTTTTATTATTAAAACTGATGGGAAGCAATATAAAAATTACAGACTCCTAAATTCTGTAAAATCCTTGGCATAAAGAAATGGAATAGTGTTTTTTAAGTTTGCTTATTTTCTTTCACTTGTCATTTTTTCATGAGATTTTGGAGTTTATCTATCTTATACGAATATTTTTTTAAGCCAACGATTTGATAATTTTTCTGCCTTGGATAGACATGGAATTCAGTGCATAAATTCATCCCTTTATGTACATAATTAATCTTCTTTGGGTATATAAACAAAATAATTTCATATATATTGCAAAATTAGAAGAGATGTCTATACATCTGAAGTCTTGTTTTGCTACAGATTGATTAATTCCATTTTTACAGCATCTTGGAATCTAGAAATCAAAAAATCCCCATTTGGAAATTGTTTACATCTGTACAACTGAAAAACCTGCATTCTGAATAGCAGCTTCAGATTAATATTAGACATTGTGAAATCTCTTTCAGAATACATCATGAACAGTAAAACAGAACATTTCTATAAAACAATTTACATAGAGCTGCTAATCTAAATACAAATGCTGTGCTTCAAAAGCTCAGATCAGTTAGGAAAATGTTCTCTCTAAAGAATTTGAAAATTAAAATGTCTGCATGTTGAAACACATCTTAATTTAAAATGCCTAAAAGTAAGTAGCAATCATCTTATTTTTCTGTGTGACACAATTATGGAATAACAAGGAGGAACATTTTTGAAGTATATTTAACAAGTAGCTTGTTTCAGCCTGGATATTAGCTTGATTTACCATCTGCAGAATTACCAATAACATGATGCATTTATTACCCGTAAAAGCTATTAGCAGGTCATTTTGTTCAGTTCATCATATGTGTCTTGAGACACAATCTGGCGTCTAACAGATTTTCATACATTGATGTCACAGAGAATCAGACTGTTCTTTAATTGATTGTTTCTTGCTAGACTACTTTGATTAAAACAGGTTGTGCTATTTGCTTTTAGTTCTACATTTCTCTACTTTAAATGCATGCCCAGGAAAGCCAGAAATTATTCTCATTTCCCTAGATTTGTCTATCTCAATATGTGTGTGATAATCCTTGTAATCACACTGTTTAAAAACTGTTCCAGTTATTCTAAATCCATTACTCCCTTCCCAATTAATACAATCAACACAATGTTTTAAGAGCTATTCATCTTTCCAGGCCAAATTGTTACAGGAATTTTAGATCTTAAGCCTTGGAGAAATGAGTGCATACAGAGGAATGACATCTGAAGAAAGTGATTTTTTTCCCTTTAATTTACTGAGGGCAGGCTCATAAGCTGGGCTCTTGCAGTGGGAAAAGAGGCAACTGCTCTGAATAACAGAATAACAGGATGCACCAGAATATCTGTGGACATTTTGCTTGGTGCTTAATTTGAAAGCAGTGTTTCATCTGTTCCCCAAAGGCCAGATATATGCTCTATGGGGAATAGAATATATATAATGTAGTTTATACTTTTGCTTCTTCAAGAATCAGAAATCCGTAACAGGACTGGATGTATCAAGGAAATAAAAATGAAAATTAATGAAAATAAAAGAATATTGGTTTTAAGTTTATCAGGTGCATAATTCTACCAAGAGTATTATGGTTAACAAAATTCAATTTACTTTTTGAACTGTGAACTTACTTTTTCATTTGGTGATAATTCTCAGCTGATTTAAATTGGTATAATTACCTAGCAATTAATGGATTTATGTCATCTTACATTGTCTAAAGATTTTTATTTATGTTAAACTCTATTGCTTATTTATGCTTATTATATATAAAAAAGTCACTCCATGCAGAAACACTATTCATGGCCAAGGTACGACTGGAGTGGTGCATAAAACTTGTGCTTTCTCCTTTTGCTTTAAGATCTGGTTTATCCTGCATGGCATTTTTTTCATGCTGTACCACTTTTGTTGTATATAATTATTCTGCATTATGAGTTGTCTACAAATGTACCTGCAGTAGTGTGGATCATCTGTAAAGCTGAGCTCTCCAACACAGGGATTTCTCATTCTTGCATACACAGTCTGTTGGCTCTTTTATGTGTGATGAATACAGAAAAATATTAAAAAGTACTACAGAAGTTAAAAAAATTAATTTCTTGGACATCTTTTTTATTGCTAAAATTATTGATTGTAATGTAAAGTAGAATTTTCTATGTTCATTTTTACACACTAAATATAATAATCTGTCTAGAGACAGATGCTGCAGTATTTATGGCTATGTGATATAAATCACCTAAAGAGAGAAGAATTAAAAGAAAATCAAACTGAGAGAGGGGGAGGGAGAGAGGGAGGGAAGGGGAGAGAGAGGGAGAGAGGGAAAGAGCAAGAGTGAGAGAGCGAGAAAGGAGGGAGGGGCAAAACCTGCATCCTGATGACTTGCACTTTCCCCCATCACAGATACAAGGTCAGTACTCTGTTTCCCTTAAGCTACAATTCCATTCCTAAGTTAGAGTAATACTAGGAGAACTCCCTGCATCTCTTTAATCATCATGGTGTGAACACAGAGGTACTACCAAAAGCCTAGTGTGTCAGCTAACCCTTTTGCATTTCAAATTTACTCCATGCCTACATAAGCAGAAGACACTATGGCTGGTAAGAGGCCACATCTAAGTTTAGGAGTATCTTAGACTCTAATTAAAGAGAAAGGAAATTAGCCACACATGATGGGAAAAATAAACTCAGAAAATAAGACATCCATCACAGCCCTTAAACCATTCTACTTTCTCTTTGCAGCATGACATTAGAGAATTACATCTGTACCACCAAGTTAGCATCTTACTTGGCTTTCCAATAAAAGGTAGGTGTATGCTGTGGCTTAACCTACCTGTCCCAGCAATGATAGCAGAGTCATGGGGTCCTTTGCTCTCACCAGCTATTTACTACAAATATTCAGAAGAGGTAACCTATTCCAAGAATAGTCCATTCCATACCAACCTTTTAGAGACTACTTGAAGAAAAACATCCTTAACTCACCAATTGAGATAGGTATATAACATTACTACTTTTCAGAAAAAGGCTTGGAGAACACTAAAGGAATGAGCAAGGGAGACTGCACACCAGCGATTTGCCTTGACAAGACAGGAAGTAGTGGCGGGGCGGGCGGGGGGGAAAGAAATAAGCACATTTGCATAAAAGAATGATAATGACAAAAGGCTTAAGATCCTTTGGAAAATGAGACACTTTCAAATGCAGGAGGAGAGTTACAAAGAAACACTGCAAAGAGGTAGGATGGATGTATGATAGGATCCAAAGTAAAAGCAATGTATACAAAAAGAGAGGTGGGGAAAGTAGACACACAGTCAGCACCAGACAGAGAAAATGCAGCCAAAACTGTCATTGCTTTTCCAAATGTTGAAGATCCCTGCTTTGAAAATTTTCTAAATTCTTTCTTTCCAGAAGTCTCTATAAAGAAAGGGTGTCTTTCAAAGGATAGAAAAACCTATCCCCTTGGCTCTCAATGATTACTGGTCTCTGTTTACAGATTGATGATTTGCTTTAGTGCAGTCTTCCTCCTTCTCGCATCCCATCTAAAGACTTTTTTTTTTTTTTTTGACTGCTTCTTTGCCTTCTCCTCACCACTGGAGAGTCTTAACTTTCCCAATCTCATTTCTACTTTGGTACCTTAGCCAGTGAGGAAATTTAACGGATGAAATAAAACACAAGTACAGCCAAGTTGTTGCATTTCCAATAATAATTTAAAAATAATCCAGTTCCCATGACTATTCTGATTATCTCAACAAACTGAAAGGTGGGCCTCTTGGAGTAAAATATTCCCAAACTACAGTCCAAAGGTGTAGTTTACTGCATTACTGAGCTCTAAGTTTTGAAAATATCTACATCTTCTGTCACACAAAGGGGTGGAATTTGTATTCCTCTAACTTAGAACTGCACTTGTGCAAGAGATGGCAGGTAAAGACCACATGATGCCTCTTTATTCAAAAACATTCAATTTCTATTTAAGATGCATTAAGAAGTGACTCTGTGTTCTTGCACTGTTTTTTATTCTTTTCTCCTTCCTTTTCTCCCCCTTCATTTTTCCTCTTTCCTGCCTCTGGTTTACATTGTAATTTTTCTGCCTGTGAATGGTTCTGAATAGGAATACCAATGACAACCCTCTATGTTGCACAGCAAAGAAAAAAGAATTCAAAATATTATCAATGAATATTTGTCATTTTTGTCCTTTATTTTAGTCACAAGTCTGTTTAAACCTCCAAAAATGGGAAAACATTACTTCTTTGTTACCCCACCATTAGAAAATAAAAACAACTAAAAGAAGTGAAATCTTATAGAGGTGGGGATATCTGTAAGCCTCTCAAAAATCAAAAAGATTTTACAGTCTGTAGATGATGAGAAAATAACTTCACTAATTAATGACATGCAACCATCTCTGGCGAAGACCTTGTCAGTCATTCAAAGCAGGCACACAACACGCCAATTCTATTTTGTGAGTGATGGTGGGGAATACTATGAACAACAAATCTTTCTCTACAGAGAAAATGCAGATACAGAGATTGTAGTTGCAAGAGTATGGAAAATTGCAAGGATACAAGAAAGCAATGCCACATGTCTTGCAAAAAAAATGCTCTGAGCTTTCAGCAACCAGAAACTGACGGACCCCACTCTTGCTTCTAAGTTAAACTGAGAACCTTGAGAACAGACTTTCTGAAATTTTCACTCAGCACATACTCAGAGGAAAGAGTGCCACCTACTGAGAGCAGACATTGAAACATGGCTTGTTCTTCCTGATTTAACACATTCTCCCTCTTTACTTCCTAACGGGTAAAAAGCCATGAACACATTTTAATATTCCAGTCTAGAAGTTTTTGTATGTTTTGTGGATTTTCAATTTTAAAAGAAAAAAATCTCATCCAGCGTATGAAAATTTACATTCAAAGACCCCAACAAGCCAATATGACTTTGGACAACTTGGTTAATCACAGCATAGCCAACATAATTTCTTGTGGGTTTAGTCTCCTGGTCAGCAGTAGGGCATAAGCTGAGGCAATGGATGAGTTAACTACGGCAACAAAACTGAGGAGGAGGAAAGGAAATATTTTTTTGAGGAAAAGAGACAAAAAGAACTGACTCATCTAGCAAAATGTGTCTTTCTTAAATTTCTGAAGATAGCTATATTGTGAACATCACCGAGCTTGTTTTTACAATTGTGGTCTCTGTTCATTTTCCCCTGTTTTACATATCATTGCATCACCACTGGCAAAAGTGACATATGAGCAGAATGTTTTATATGGAATTAAGCTGCACAGAAATAATGGCATAGAGTAGATGGCCCATACTACCAATTGCTGACAATGTGCTTGACTGCACTCAACAGTATTATCTGGTTCATGAATACAGATCAACCACTTCGGCTGCTTTTAAAAAATATTAGGCTGCTGCAAGAAAAAAAAATATTGTTTCAGGCACACAAAATATTTATGGGACAATTCAGCATCACTGCAAAGTGCAGAATAGGGTAGGAAGGAAAGGCACGGGGAGAGAACAATTTTGGAAGAAGAATGTACCAGAGATAAGAGCCATAGTGCTGCTTACTCCTGCAAAGCTGCAGCCTCTGTGTGCCCTGCACGCTCGCCGGCAGCGGGTCAAGGGGCAGAGCCTTCACATGCTAACATAAGGAAAATCAATTTCAGCCCTCAGCGGACTCAACGACTGGAACAAAAGGCAACCCAAGCAATTGCTCTATGGCACTTCGCATACTTCTGGCATGGTGCAGGCAGCCCACCACTCCCAAACAATGTGCCGGTTCTAGAGCAGCCTGAGAAGAAATACAGATTTTGCTGAAGTCTCTGGCTTCACAGATACACACAGATAAGACTTTGGATTGAAAGTTCTTTATGAAGAAGTACAACCAGCTCTCTGCATCTAAAATTGTTCTTTGGCCAAAAAGAGCTCTTTATTTCCTTAAGACAGCCATTAAAACACACAGAGTAAACTAAGGTGGAATGACTAGTTTGTACTAAGTAAAACTATCAGAAGACAAGTGTAAGGCACAGACTTTATATTTTAATTAAAAGTTCATTGCTTATTTAACATTTAAGTACATGCTACACAAGACCAATCTTTCTTTGTTTTGTGGAAGGAAAATTCTTGTCAGCCCTCCTGATAGCTGCAAAACTGCAAAGGACTGCCTCTTCTCTATTATTACTTCTTAAGCTCTAGCAATCAATGTGCCCAAGATGAAAGCAGAATGTAGAAGGGCAAAAAAATTGGAGCAAGGAGAAGAATAGTCCTTGTTCTGGAGAATTTACCAGTGGATATCTCTGATTTTCTAGCTTTCCTAAAACAATTTTGATTCACCTCAAACTCTCAGATATTTTGTGCATGGGTAGTTATAATTGTTATAGAAAATGTTCTTGAGCCTTATTCAGTGTTAGAGAAACTCTTCAGGGACAATTCACCCAGTACTATCCACCAAAATCAACGAATCAAGTTGTGACATCTAGTTATGAAACCAAGCAGACTGATAGGGTAAACTTTCTGGGTTGATACCAAAGAATTGCTGTTTGAAATAGCAAATCGTAGAGCTGTCCACTTACACTGTGCTCCTTGGCGGGAGAGGCAGTGCCATGCTCCACCTCTTTTCTGGAGTGTGAGGATTCCGCCTTCCTGGCAAGGGTGCGGGGAGCTGGCCCGACTGCTGGATCCGCACTGCGCCAGCGACACTTGCCGTGGTCTGCCTGAAAGACTGACTCATCCCTCCTCATAATACATCATGTGTTATTTGCTTGAATGTGGTACAGCTATGTTTATGCAAAAATAAAGAAACTGGATAATGTCTCCTAATGATAACATATGAAGTCTAAATTATTTTGGAGGAGCAGAGTTAAATGCAAGCTGCTTGTTTACTGTCATAATTAAGAAAAGTATTTGAACACCCAGCTAACATCATGCACTGTTAAAGGCCTGTAGATCATCTGCAGAAGAAAATGTCACACTTTTTACATTACCAGCTTCAGCAAAAGTGTTTAATCTCTGAACATTCAAGCTATCTGCTTCAAAATGCCAGAGATTCGTTTTTACTTTTTCACATGCACAGTAGTCCTACTGCCTCCAGTAGGACCTGCCAGACACTGTCCACTAGTTCCCTAACAAGGCCCTCGATGGGATAGGGAAGTCTGCGGTGACTCTCATCAAATCAGGGTGACAGACTAATCACACTGGGAGCACCATGTATGAGAGAGCAGAAATGGGGGGAATATCCCCTGCATGTTTTTTGCCTCCATTAGAGCAGTTTAAAGGAAATGCTATGTCAGTGGATTTGATGCATCCAGGGACTGAATGTAAACAACATGGTACAACTCTAGAAACTGCCATCATAAAATATTTTAAGAGGCAGAGTAGAGTAAAATAAAATAAAAATGTCTTTTTATGTGATATCTCAGAGTAATTCAGGATTTATGGTACCTTAACCTTTAGAATCCAAAATATTAAGCTATGTTTCTTAGAGATAATAACTCGGTTGTCCCTCACTTATGTGTCTTAGATAAAAGCCTACTGCCACAGAATCCATGAATGCTCAAATACCCTTGCGGGCCTTTAGTAGTAAATCTTATGGAATAGCTTATGGCCAATGTAATGGCCCACAGTAGCCTGCGAATATCATGAATTCTAATAATACTTACATCAGTAGAAACATGAAGTAATGTCTCCATTGTAATTAAATGATGTATTTAGAGCAGTGCACTAAATGGTCCCCTAGTGTGTTGGTGATATATTCTAATAGTCTTCTCTTTACAGCCCCCACACGGTAATATTCATGCTTTATTCTGGAGGGCTTTGCTTCTTACTGAACATTTGAATTGCAACATTAAGTGGTAAAGTGGATTACAGCAGACCTCCATGAATATGGATTCAGATCAAGAATCTAAGTGCTTAAAAAAAATAAAATGTTACTATTTAAACATAATTATTACCAAAAACATTTTGATATGGAGGGATGTCACGAGTTTAGTTTCTTTTTTTTCTTTTTTTTTTCTTTTTTTTTTTTTTAACACACATCCTGGACCCAGCTCAAATTTGCTGCAATTTTATACTGAGCATGTGTAGGCATCTGAGTTTAATTCACCTAAATAATTTGCACTGCAGTTATAGAATTTAATTTTGGTTATTTAAGATATAAATTTATTTTAATAATTATGTTACTACTGTATTTTAAATGTAATTCTGGAAGAAATTGGACTACACTACATTGTCACCTCATAAGACTGCTGCTGATTGTAAATGGTTCACTTTTATAAAAGGAGCCTCTGCTGCTTTAGAGAGAGAAAAAATCTCTTTTCTCCTTATTAGGTAGCAACAAAAGTGTTCATTTATGTATTTCTACTCTTTATTTTCCCAGTAAATCAGCCCATAATATAACAGCTGGAGGTACTAAGGGCCTGAGGCAAAGCTAAGGGCACTTCAAAATATCCAGGCATGGCCAGAAATTGTGGAATATTAGGAAGCATATTACAGTACAGGTAAAACTATGGCTGACATGTTACTATGAAGCAATATTTTATATTATTTTTAAAGAAAAGCTGATTTTAGCATTTGAAAAAAAATTAGAATAAAACCGTCTCTATCAATAAGAAGGTTTATTAAAAGGTTCTGTTCATTCACTGTGTCTCAGCTTTTCCAATAATTATTCGTGAAATACTGTTTCCTTCTGGCATTCATATAAACAAGCAACATTTTCAGAACACTGCTCCAGATAAATTCTTGAGGAATTCATGCATATGGCATATGGATTTTCATGTGATTAAGCATCAGTTACCCATGCATGGCATTACTTGTCTCTACTTAATTCTCCCAATATTTTTGTTGTGTGGCGCTTTCTGGAATAACTGGTATTCGTGTAGGAAAACTTGAGGCTTTTTTTTGGTGGTTTTGGCTTGGGGTTTCTTTCTTTGTCTACTTCAGGGCCAGTAACTAAATCAGCAGTGTAGTTATGATGGCCCCCAGGTTTTGGAAGTGAATGAGCTCTGTAGTTAGAGCTTCTAAAGAAGGTATTTTTCCTTAGCACAGAGAACAATCATTCAGCTGCAAACGTGCCTAGGTTGCCCAGCCATTAGCACAATCTATTTGGCTGAAGCTTTCCTTGCTGGATGGTATATTCATGGTCACCTTCACTTCAGACTTTGGAAAGACCAGTTTGACCTTAAACTTCCAGAAACAGATCATCCACATCTAGATTTTGCCACTGTAGGGCAAGCTGCTGAATGAAGCAACTGTTGTACGTCAAAAATGCTTTAACCTTTAGAAAATAATAGCTTGAGTTTCCAAAGGGCATACATTCAGAAAAGCTGCAATCCTTCCTGCTCTAGCCCTAAATTTTACCTATTCCTAGAAGTGATAATTTTTAAGGTTTTAAAGTATGCTCTTCACATTTCTCTCAGATGCCTATGCCCTGGCACTTTCTGCCTAAAGTAGAGGTGCCAAGATGCGGTGTTCTGACAGTGTTCCTGAATGACTCCTGAGCTGCTGACAGCAGAAGGGTTTTTTTTTTTTTGAAAAAAAAAAGCAAAAAGAAAAAGAAAAAGGGAAAAAAAAAAAAAAAGCTGATCTCATGAACACTTTTTTTATTTTCCCCCAGTTTTGTAACCACAAAGATGTGGATATGATATAAAGCTTATCTTGTTAATGCAGATTATTTTGAACATCTTTAACAGCTACATTTACTCTTCCAGTTTAAGATCTTAGTCAGTAGGGTGATGGAGCCCAAAGAAAGGCAGCCAGAGAAGGAGTGAATTTAATGCAAAGGCAGAAAATGTAGATGATTTGTCCTCTTCTGAGGAGTCAGCCTAAAGGCCACTTTGAGAAAGTAGTTTTTTACTTACCAGAGCTCCAGGTACTTCACATCCCTCAGTAGGAGAGTCCCTGGTCACAGGTGGGTGACTCATGAAAGAAAGTATTGATTTCTGACTTATTTTAATTTTGTTAGCGTACTCCAAAAAAGACAGACTAGAGAAAGACCACTTTGATCAAGGCAGATAATTGTCTTTTTGGTTATTACCTCAAGAAAGGTCATTCAGTTTGGCTACAAACAAAACAATGTTGTTTTAAACCATTTGGCCCTGGAGGCTCTATGTAAAGATACTAAGGAGAATTCCTTAGGATGAGCTGGGGGCTGTGGTCTGGATAAAAGACTCACAGAAATGGTCTAAATATCACGTCAAAGATCAAAAAACTTTCAAACTCCACAACTGGGATTCCTGGCAGAGGATGAATCTGAACTTCAGCCACATTATACTGTGGCAGAAGACCCTGTTTTCTCTGACTTCCAAGTATAGAGGAAAAAAAATTCACTGCTTTGACATTGAATACCCTCAGTGGTATTCCCAGGGTAATTGTAATTAGGTGCTGCCAAAGGGAAGTTTGCCTGTCTAGGAGATAAGGTATTTTATGGGGTTAGTGCAAGACAGTGAACTTACATATTAAATAAATTTTAAACTACTTAATTGAAATGTAACTAAGGTAAACCTAAAAAATCATAACATTCTGTTAATTGTTAATTCCTTTTTGACTCAGACATCAGGAGAGATGTAGTACCACTATAACTCTGCCACAGTAAAAAAACAAATAGGCAAATAATCATCCTGGTTTCATTCAAATATAAAAAATACTAATGTTCATTAGTTGCTTTCCAAGCCCTATCTGATCAGCCAGCCATAGGTCCTGTTTAGATCATAGCAACAGAGAAGGAAACTAATTTATGCTTGTTTTTGTCAATAGATTATTACACCAAAAAGTTATTTCCTTGATTGCCATGTAATATTTAAAGGCATTCTTAAAAAGCATTTTTCTAGATTGTAATCTCACATTTGCACACTTCAGATAGTTCAACTTTTGACAGATCTGAGAAAAGTAAAAAGTACCCACGTACATAGCATGTGTACCCACATATATAGCAGAAGATGATGTACAAGTAGTCTAAAAACAGGAAAAGAAAATGCAAACCAGGCTTGAAGAAATAGCAAGTTCAATTACCAGCTGAACTGACATTTTAGTGTAGAAGAACTATGTCATAAAACAGCTAGAAAAGTCCCACCTAAAGCCATAAAAAGTCTCTTTAATTCCATTCTTTGTTTTCAGAAAATTTTAGTGCCATAATCTTTTAGGCATTATATGTGAAACACAGCTGTGCCATCAAGCTTAGGAATCAGCCCTCAAGTTCATGCACTACAACTGCTACAAACTAGATGATTCATCTTCAGGAAAACTTCTGATATGCTTTACTAGAACAGCAAATAATGCATGTGGGCTGGAATTTACATTTACTTAATTTTTATATTATATTTGTATTTTATATATTTTTGTATAAGTAATATAAAATATAAAATTTTATATTACTTATACAAATTATATTACTTATACAAAAAATTCTTACCTTTGCCACCAGTGGCACTGATTCTGAGCATGGTGGAGGATGCATGAAAAGCAAAAAATGTTACCACTTGTGCTATTTCTTCCTTGCTTTTAAGTAACGATAAAGTTATCACAAAGTAAAACTACTTAAACTGCAAAAGCTTGACCTAGTCAAGAGTCAAAGACGACAGCTGGAAGGTAGGACAGTTTAGCAATTTGATTTGGGAAGACAGCAAAGTCTGCCGAAATCCCTATTGAAGGACAGAGGTGGATGCAGAATATTGAGTCCAGTGGCTATGGGAGTGAATCTGAAGCACAACTTTTGGAAGAGCTACACCAGTATAAAAGACTACTAGAATGCATTTTTAAAGAAATCATTTCCAAGATGCAAAGTTTCTGTTTTCCAAGCTGAAACTTGTTTGCTAATTTTTTCAGATTTCCTGGTCTAAAAATTGTTACTTTTTATTCAGACAGACACAGGTTCCAAATGGCTATTAATACACAAGTCATCTGAGTATGGATATCAGAAGTGATACTAAGCCACTCATTGACATGGTATACCTTAAAATAGGAAATAATAAGTGTCTAGCCATTTATTCAAATGTCTGTTTAGCCTTATGAATCCTGTTGATATTAACATAAGAGGATTTAAAGAAGTCACATTTAAATTGTACTGTGATTCTTCAAAAAGCATTTCTATTAGTTAGTTATTATTTGTAATTAGCTGTATTCATCATAACACTTCATAGAGGTAGCCAATTATCAGCAAGAATATTTATACACACATGGAAGCAGAAGTGACATGTTCTACATCTAAGGACACTCACTGTGAGTTAATGACAGAGGAAGAAATTGGACTCCAGTACCCTGATTCCCATTTCTTATGCCCTGTCTACAGTTCCCTGTATCTTGGCTCTCTGCAAGCTGGATCTTGAGAGAGATTCTGCTAATATGCATTTGTCTAAGTAAAATTTCAACTTACTGTTTTTCTCCTTAAGAAGCATTTGTTAGTACATGTTAATTAAAGCGAATTTCTAAAGACCTCTAATCTCTAAACAGTGACAGAAACAAAGAGAATTATTTCTGGCTGCTGCAACTTATGGACATGGGCACTGCTGCCTCTGAGAACATCTCTGTAGGTATATAAAAGACCAAAATTTGTAAAATGATTTTGAAAAAGACACACTGTGTCACTGATTGTATCCAAATAACATATTTTTATGTTTTTAAGTAAATAGTAGGTGTTTCTCAAGGGTTATACTCAGATCCACCATTTATCTACACTGTTAACACCCAGGATGACCATTTTTAGAAGGCCAGGAAGCCTCCTGCAGCTAGAGGACCAACTTCCCACCCCATGTGTATACATTCCTCATTATCATTTCCCAGCAAAACTGGACAGCAAAATTTAGCAGGTAATCAAGGTACTGAAGGAAATTAAGACCAATATCTTAAATGCAAAATGTTTTTCATTTTTTATCTGTATGAAAAAGCCATTAAATTTTTTCCTGAAACTGCTCTTTGGGCAATCCTACTGTGCAGAGGTCCTTATCAAAGTAAAATAACATCATCCAGCTTTCTTTTTCTGGACATTGTGTGGCATAATGCTTGCATGCACATTCCCTTTACCATGAGAAGTAGATGTTTTCACTTCTACTTTTACACATATTCGTATTTTCCATACTTGTTGATTTTCAGGAGCATGCCTTCAAAATCTTTCAGCAGCAGAACAGCAGAAACAGTCAAATTCTCAAAAGTAAGGAGAAAATGATAAGATGGTTTCTGTGTCTCAGTTTTTGCTGAACACCAAAAGTTGTTCTAAATTTAATTTGAAAGGTCTTGTATACATATTAATAGTAATTAACCAATTAATAGCACTGTGCTGGTTGCAAAACAAAGACAAAGAAATACAAACTGGAAGGTAAAACCAAACCCAAATGTTCTGTCATCCTGTAACCCAAGAAACTCAGCCCCACACAGCTGCTTGCTCACCCCCTCACAAGTGGGATGGGTGAGACACTCAGAAGAGTGAAAGGGAGGGAACTCATGGGTTGAGGTGAAGGCAGTTCAGTGGGTAAAGGAAAAGCTGAGCACACAGGCAAAGCTGAACAAGGCACTCACCCTGGGAACAGCAGTTCCCATGGGCAGGCTCAGCCATCTCCAGGACAGCCAGGCCTCCACCACAGCCAGCAGTGCCTTGGGAAGATGAATGCCACGATTCCAGTTGTCTCCCCTTTCCTCTTTCCGTCCCCACTTCATACACTGAACATGATGTCATGTGGTCTGCAATGTCCCTTTGGTCAGTGGGGTCACCTGTCCCAGCTGTGTCTCCCAGGCACCCCCAGCCCCCTCTCCAGTGTGGCCATACAAGGAGCAGGAAGGGCCTTGGCTCAGGGTAAGCCCTGCTCAGCAATAACAGAACATCTCTGTATTATCAACCCCACAAATCCAAACACAGCCCCCTACCAGCCACTGTGAAGAAAGTTAACTCTACCCCAGACAAAATCAGCTCCTCTTGGCCTGACTTCTGCCAAGAGAATAACATTTAGCAATCCAAGGAGTCATATGTTACATTAAAAAAAAATTAGATTTTCATTACTGCTTTTTGGAGCTTAATACAAAGATAACACATAAAGTAAAGCAACTTTAAAAATTCTAAAATGATAGAAAGCAATATCCAGTGAACCACGAAAACCTTTCAAATGTAACACCAAACAAAAAAGTAGAGGCACAGTGCTGGATTTATCAGTGAAGAGGTATATCAAAGTAAGCTATAAATGAGATTTGCACTTATTTTTTCCATAAATGTGCACCATTGTTGCACACATTCTACTCTTTTGTTGTTGTTGTTTAATTAAACACTATCTAGGAAAAGATACTGAGGAAGAGCATTTAGCAGGCTTATATGACATTTTCTTCTTCATATCTAAACTGAGATAAAGGCCCTGACTTGGTGTACAAGTAGAAAAGGAAAATAAAAGGTTGCTATCACATCCTATAAGCTTTTAGACTTTACTGACATGAAAAACAATACCATTAAGTTTGTAAAAGTTTTTTCTTCATGTCCCAGACTCTAATATTAGTAGTCTGAAGAATCAGGGTAGTGGCACATTGGTGGAGCAGAATTGTCTCAGCTAATTATGCTGTGTGGTGGCTATAACCAGTTCAGTTAAATATTTCCTTTGACCAACTTCACAATCACATCAAATCACGTGTGTTATGTGTATGTTCTCGCATATATGCATTTTATAGGTCTACCACAATTTATCAGATATTATCTCTCAAAAATCATGGTTTCTTTCCAAATATTTGCAATGTTGGAGATACTTTGACCCAGTTCAGAATCATATTGGCACGTGGGATACCTACATAATTACTAGTGTGTATTTTTCTACGTGGTGATAATGTTTCTAGTAGTTCAGACATATGATTATGACTGTGTGCCTCCTGTATATTTATCCCACGGTTCCCTTGTGCATCTGTTATTTATTTAAGTATTGTTTTACTGTTAGCTTTAGATATATTTATGCTGCTGAGCATCTTTTCCATTAAAGACCATATAGAGGAAAATGTAATGTAGCAAGAAATACTAGCACATTAGGTAGTGCAACAGGGGACTGAAGCACATTTCATCAAGAGTAAAGTGTTGAACGTTGTATAAGGTATAAAAATAGTGTGAGCTGGTAAGTCTGACTTTCTCATACTGTGTATTCCAATGGGCAATTTGTATATATACTCCATTAGGATGTAAGAGCCTAACACTGAAGTAGCTAAGTCAATTCATTTTTTTGATAACAAGACAATTATTTCATAGCTAATGACTACAGATTTAAAGCATGAATTGATAACTATTTATACACAAATAGAGTAAAATCTAAATGAGGATAGCTTTACAATGATCTGTGCTAATAAAATACTGTATATATTGGGATAAGCACTGAGTAAGAGGCAAGGTCTCTCAAGTGCAGAGGATTTTGTCTTTGAAGTAAAAAGTTCAGCAATGCATGTAAAAACAACAAATGCTAAGCTTCATATACACCTTTTAAATTAGTTTTGTTTTCATTTCTAAATATCTATTTTGTAGCTAATTTAATAAAGTAGTTGGAATTTAGGGTATAAAACTCAGCATTGCTTAGTGTAGGATGAGGGGGCAGTTAAAGGTCATTTCATTAGAGGTGAAAGACAGAAAAAATTGCAGAAAAAGTATGTTGAAAATCTTTTTTCTGCCGTTTCAATTTCAATCTGACAGGGACTTGGCAGCTAACAGCAAAATCTGGGGAAGCCATGAACAAGGTTCAAAGCTGCTTTTTAAACGATAGCAAGCAGAAAAAAAGAAACGTGGAAAATAGACTCTTATTTTTTTTTTTTTCTCCCTGTACTAGATTAGGACAAACACAACATACCAGGGAAGGTTTTGAAGACTGAACAGCCCTACACTTACCATTGATCAATACTAAAAGTATTGTTTTCCTGAAAGAAACAAATGATGCTATTACATATATCCAAACATTGTTTACCTATCCAACAGTGAGAAAATGGGAATGTGCTTAAGTGCTTTTGAACATATGGACACTCACATACACAGCAACGTGTCACAGAATAGGCCAGTGCAGATTAAGCTGGAGATGGGAACTATGAATCAACACATTCTACAGCAGAAAGTAAACAAGCAAATAGCAGAAAAGTAAATGCGTCATAAGCCCTACTATAAATTGACCGCTTTGTTTTAATTTGTTAATGGTTCATAATATACTGGAAATGCACTGTAAAACATTAATTATTCATTAAATAATTTTTTTTTACTAGCACAAAACCCCTCAATAGCAGCTTCTTTAGCTTGAAGCAGGGGAAAGCCGCTGACATACCAGCAAGTCTTCAGCATTTTCTTGGAAGTACCTCATCCTCTATTTCTAGAAGAAAAAAAACCCCCACACTAATTTTGAACCTTACGCATTCACAGTTCTGTCCCTTTTAGATTTGTCTGCACAGCTACTATTTCAGTTGGATGTATTTGTTTCTCCTTAGAGACTTATTCATATAACAAAGATTACAGCAGCTCCTCATCTTTAGCATAGCTCTTCAAGTTCTATGGCCCTGTCCAGACAGAGCAGATAAATAGAGGAGGCCAAACTGCAGGGTCAGTTAAGCGGGTGATAGAGAGGGACAGTGGTTTGATGAGGGTAAGTACTCGATTGCAGTCATTTTAGACATTGATCATTAATTAAGTTCCAAATGTGTTCAATAACTCAGCTACTCCCGAGTTTGTTTTTTTATTGTTAAAAAGGATGAGGACTTCCTATTGTAAAAACAATTGAGATCACAACCATATGCTTTATATATTCCATTGTTCAGAAAATTCAAAATCTGGAAAAATAATGTAGTACTTCTTACAGATGAAAGATTTAGCAGGATCAAATTGAGAACTAAGTTTTTGTAAGCCTGGCTCTGGAAAGAGTCTTAGCTATATATGTGGAGTATTGCAAAAGCATCAGCTGCACTCATCAAGGATAAAAAGGAGTCTGAAATACATAACAAATTCATCCCCTATTAAACCTGTTTGTGAGACAAATAAAAACATATTGGCACTGAAAAACGTATTAAACATCTCCATAATCAGCTAAAACCAGAGCTTATGAAATTTCCATACTCAATGGTTTCGAAGGACCTTCCTTGGGATATTTTGGGCAAATGAAAAATGTGAACACAGTTTTTGGACTATCCATAATGAAGAATAGACTTCCTGAAGCAGTCACCATAGCTTAAACTAATACTTTCTTTATTGATGGTGACTACACCAAAAATAACAACTTCTTGTTTACTCATTAACTCATTTAATAATTCTACATTTTCCAACTAAGCCTCTTTTAAAAGATGTAAAAATCAAAACTTAAGTTACAAAGATGAATATTACTGTTTTGGGTTCTTTTTCTGTTTCTTTTTAGAATGGCTGTACCACAAAGCCATCCATTCATGTTTTCTACAGATTCTTGTAGCATCACTCATTTAATAAGAAAATTCTTTTAGTTCTGATCTGAATTACTTACTGAAAGGAGGGATGCAAAAATGATCTATTTTGTCATAGATAATACCAAAACATTGAAGAAGCCTGAATTAGTTTTCCAGATGGTTCCTGTTTAGCATACCCCCTTTGAAACAGCATCCTACCAGGCAAAGGCAAAACCAGGCAACTCGGAATTCCTCAAGGAATCAGTCCAAAACCTTTTGACCAGGATCCATCTGCTCTGTCTTATTAAAAAGGAACACTGCTACTAAAGCCAATATTTCTATTATTTGCAATTTATAAGAACATTTTGCACAGCAGATTCTTACCCTGATTTTCAGATCATCTACCTGCCTTTCATGGGCTATTGCTGTTCAGAGACAACTGGGATTGCTGTGAGATGGACAGGGGAGCTGACTAACACATATTTTCAGAGAAAAGTGTCTGTCCCAACTCCACATTCACCATCAGTTCATGCATGAGGATGCATGTCCTCACGAGTTAGACATTTGCTGTATCAGAAGGGATCACTGACGTCCTGTCCAATACAAGTTCCTGTAATTTCACCCACTATGGCCAAACAGTCCTCTATACAGTAGTGGGCAATAGAAAGGCATCTAGACCTTTGTAAGGCATCTGGAGAGGGAGGACCTGCCATTTCATTTTGGAGTTGGCTGCAGTGAGTAATTATTGTCAGCATTAAAATTGCATGCCTCATTTCTAGTCTGAATTTATCTGGCTTCTTCTTCTGAACCCCAGCTCTTGAGATGTCTTCCTCTGACAGAATGACGAATCCTTTGGCACTTGGCATATCTCACTATGTAAAGTACAGTATACAGTTTCAACACAGATTTTTTTTTTTTAATAACCTCAAAGTCTTGTTATATAAGACATTTTCTCCATCCCCAAATAATTTCTGTGGTTCTTTTAATTTTTTGAGTCTTTTCCAACATCTTTTTAAAAAATGAACAGCAAAGGTAGCTACAGCATTCTGACATACTACTCTCATGTATAATATCCAAAGATTAGGCTAGGCCCCATTGCCACAGTATCTCTTGGGATCTAATGTTTAATTGCTTGTCCACTATGACCTTTAAATACCTTTCCCACACTTCTTACCAAACCACGGTTCCTTGTGCTGTAAGTATATGTATATGTATGACTATGTATTTGGTTCTACTAAACCATATTCTGTCTAAATATATTCAAGTGATAAAACTTAACTATGCACAGTTATACCATTGAAAACTTTGTGATCAATCCTAATTTTTTATGACACCAGTTTTATTCCCAGCTTTATAATTTTAACTAACAGTGAAGTAAAGTGTACAAATGTGGAAGAATTCCCTTCAAAAATCAGGATTTTTTTTTTAATTGACAACTTTTGATCTAAGTGTTTAAATCTATGTTATCATGCATATCCTATATTATCTTTTCTTTTCTTTGGAATTACATAGGTGACATTATAAACTAAAGGTGCTTGTTCATAAACTTTTAATGATAACTCTTTTCAGTAGAATTTCTTTTATTAATCAAGAGCTTACAATTTTCACGGACAGAACAATCTGATAATCAGTCACAGTTTCATAACTAGCTCATTAAAGGCAAGAATATTTTAAACAGCTGTCTCCTAACAGCAAAAATGTACATACTCTTGTAGGTGCAAAGATCCTGGTAAATTCTGAACTGCCTCTAATATCTTTCTACTTTTTTTGGCTATTATAATTTCTTTCAGAAAAATAAAATCCTTTATTTCACAAAGGGATCAAGAAATTGAATATGCATCTACTGATTACAATCAATCCATTTAATGGGAAGATGCCATAAAGGTACTAAAAAATATGAGCAAGATGACGAAATAGATGTTCAATTTCTGGCACTCACACATGGTCACAGAGGGGATTCAGTATTACCAGAATTTATTGTGTCTCCATTCAATTTCGCTGATATTACCCATTTTGGACTACCAAGGTCAGAAATTAAAAGAAGTGAAGACAACCTAGGAATATGGCAAAAAACAATCCTGTGAATGCTGGTTTTGTTTTGTTTTGTTTTTTAGAAATAACCCTCACAAAAAAAGGTCAATTGCTTCACATTTATCTTATAAAAATCTACCTATGCTGGAGCAGAACCTAAAGTTGTTGAGAAAGGAATAGAGTGTAAGTTTTGATGTAATTTCTGTAATGGTAGATTAAAAGGAGGTGCATAAGGAATTGTTAAAACTGCAGAGGCCCAGTGCCTCTGTACTTGAAACTCCTTGAATTTGGGTGGAATGCATTGGTATCATTCACAGCTTTGTCTGCACCACCAGTCTTGATGTTGACTAGTAGCCAGCCTGCTGGACATCATTCAACAGTGACAAAGAGCAAGCATGACCTTGCAGTGACAGTGAAGGATCCTTGTTTTACAATACCCTTTGAAGCACAGAAACCCATCTAATGTCATCAAGGATTCCTAAGTTTCTGTCCTGACCAGGAAAGAATAAGAGCCAGGGTTTCTAAGTCTGTAGGTTTTACAAAAAGAGGTCTATGAAAATACTCTCAAAGAGTTTTGTTATAAAACTCACTAAATCATTATCAACTTAGTTGTGTATGCTATGCAGAATATTCTTAAGATGCAATAATGAAGAGTTTGTTTGGAGTCAACCATATAATTTACTATAACAAACTCACACTAAGAATCTCTTTAGACTATATTAAGATGTTGCTCTCTTATCGCATACAACCACCAAATGAAGAAGGGAAGCTAATGTAGCTGTCAACTGTCAGCAATCTCTGAGCATCCCAGGATAAATGAATCCCCGAGGAGTAATTCTGCTGAAGTCACTAACAGATATATTTGGGCTCTCAGTTCAACTGTTGTTCTCTGAGGCAGAGAACCCTTGGGGTTTTTATTCTATTCTCTCATATGTCCCCCAAACTGGACCTTCATCTCTAATGTTCTTATATCTGCATTCTAATTCCTGTGTGATCCCTACACATAATGTCACATATCTACAGTTATCTAAAAACATTTGACTTTCAGTGGAAAAGTATGTACCATCTGTATTACACATATATCATACATATTCATCTGCACATCAGAGTGGGGACTGTTTTATCATTTTAAATCCACATATTAAAGAATTTCATCCTGTTCCTATGTATTCTTTTAAATTTCCTTTTCACTTTTTCGAAGTGAATCAAGGAGAGGAGAAACAATGAGAGGTGGCTCTAGTTTGCTTCAATATGATGTGTTTCAGTTTATGGTGCTTTACTGTATCTCTCAAACCACAGTAGTACCAGATATCTCCCTGTGGAAAGTAGCAATTACCTTCAATCTCTCTGATCTGAAGTAATCCCTGCTACATGCACAGCTCATTGTGAGTGATGAGGGCCTACTGTTTGCTGAGTCTAAAACCAAATGATCTTTCACAAGCAAAATTTAAACTTGAAATAGAATTCTCTGGCTCTTGATACCTACTCTATTTTTTCAGTGTACTTTATATATTCCCAAATAAGGTTCAGGCTGGCTACAGATGGTGCTGGTGTGTAATGAGACGGGCTCAAAAGCTGCTCCAGGTCCCAGGGGAGAGTTCTGTAATGGAACTAACTATGTATTGTCCACCTTATACACTAGATTTGATTTTGGACTATTTGCCAAACTGTGTTTGTTTATTGCTTAGCACTGGAGGGCTTCCATTAAATGTGCGTTGATTGAACATAGACCATGGAGCTAGGAGAAATGGAGCATTTTTTTTCTCCTGAGAGATGATGCAATCCCCTTTCTTTAGCTGAGAGTTTATCCCCTTCGTTGACAGTAACTGTTTAGAAATAGTCTGGCATCTATCTACACAATGCTAGTGAGACACGGGGATTTTGACCCTTGTGAATGAGCTCCACACAATTTACTGAAAATAAATGCTTCCAAAGTTTGTAAGACCACAAAAATTTCACTGTCCCTCACAGATGAGAATGGAAATGGCTATCGCTCACTTGGAGAGACATTGCTATGGAAGATCCTAGACATTTTGCTCACATAGCACAGCAACATGCTTTTTGCAATCTTGAAACAAAAACTTCAGCTTAGCAAATAAATTTCCAATTAAATGTAAATTGAAGGGGTTTTTAACTAATTAAATCATTCATTGTTTTAGTAAAACAAATAAAGAAACTAAATTAGGAATAAATAAATTGTTATCATCATAATCATGATTTAATTATTTGGAATTACATTTAAACATAAAGGTCCAGAATAAGCTTCTATTTTATTGTCCAGTTTGATACCACTGAAAATAAACATCATGGCCATAGCTTTTAATATGCACTACATATCTATATCTATCTCCTTCTAAGAAATAGGATGAGAACAGAACATAGGTAAACTACTGGTTCACCAGCATAGTTCACAAATTCAGTTCAGCTACAAAAATTCCAAAAATTAAAATAATTGTTTTATCATTCTGATTGTACGTGGGAAAAAAAGATGAGAAATCAGAATCCTAACAGGTTGCTAATAGACAGAAGAAAAAAATTTATTTCAACATGCAAGTATTCACCTGTTTACTATACAGAAAAAAAGATGATTTTGAAGTCAGACATGGACTATTTAACCTCCTAAACTACTGATTGAACATTAAAACAAGATTATAAGAATATAAGACACAGAGAGGATATAAAATGAGATTTATGTATAAGTACTATAAGTACATAGATTTTATAGAAATATATTTGAATATATATAGACACATATGCCTTAGATACTACACTTCTTAGTATTTGTAAAAGCATAAAGTAGGTGAAATTATATTCAGGGAATCACGCTGAGTGGAGATTTCTAGTCTTTGCCCACATCAAATCTACTCAAAATATATTGGGAAGACGTACAAAATATGATCACTGATGCTGTCTGCATATTTTGAGGCCCCTAAAAGGGAGTTCACCGTGACCCACTAGGCTTTTGAACTTAGTTTCCTGGCAAAAGATGGTCAGATTGTTTCTGCTTACTCTGCTGAGCTTAGCTCCTCCTTCACGTTGTAGAGATGGGATTTGTGGTGCTGGAGTAAACTGTCAGTCACTTCAGAAGATATATCTTTTAAGAGTGCAATACTTTCTGATTCTGGACAAGCTACATTAGGGACATTACCTTTATTCAGTGTGCACAGCCTCAACACAGACATGACTACCTGTGGGAACAGGCTGTGGCACAGACATCAGTGACAGTGCACGCAGCTGGATGTGTTCTTTGAGTTACACGTAAAATATGCATCTTAGTAGTACAGATCTGCCCTCCCACATGGAATCAAAACCATTTCAAATACGACAACACAACCCATGGTATAGGCATAAATACCCAAATACCAGACAAGAAAAATGCTCTTCTGGCCACATCTCTGTAGGTATGCTGGCACAGCAAAGTCAGCCAGGCTCTGTGAAGTTGAACATGCAGAGAACCATGCCCACAACATCGAAAGGAACCAGGAGACAGAGAATACGGTCCAGAGTACCACCATTCACGTCTGATTATATGAAAATGTTTCAAGTATGAAGAAGGAAATCTTGCAAGCAAAAGAAAGCCACAAACAAAATATCTCTGCTTAAAAATAAGTTTTGTGATGAAAGTTCATAATCTTCAAATTAATTTAGGATGCCACTCAGTTTCAAACATTTTTGGTTTTCCTTTCACTCTGAAATAGTTATCTGCTCTTTTGTGTTTTATGTGACTGCACAGCACAGCGTATGGTCACTGAGAACACTAATATTTTTTTTGTTTCCAGCAATAATAACTTTGGAGAATTCAATACAGCTGGAAATTCAGAAAGTTAGTCCCAGGCTATTAAAAGAGGAAGTTAGTCTTAAAAACACTTGTCATAAGAGCAAAGTCATACTTTCCCTTCCTGTATGACACAGTAAGACAATGGTACACAAATACCAATGTTACTGAAAACTCATTTGCTTAGAAAGTGATTTAGTTACAGGTGCCTCAATTTTTAAGGGGTTTTTTTAATGTGATATATTCAGATTTTCACAGCCTTAACCAATATTAAAGCCTGCCTAGACTCAATTCTGTTTTGCAGAGAATATAATTTAGGCATTCAGAAGTTCACAAGGAGAAAATTTCATGCCTCCTTGCCTGCTTCTATCAAATACCAACTGCATCTCTGATCCTCTCAGACCCCAAGAGCTCACAGTATGTACAATCATTATATAAATGTTGTTAAGATACTCATCTGTTTCAAATCTAAGGTAACAAAAAAATCACAAAATAGGTGTTCATCTATATACTTTGGTTTATGGTATGATAAGCATTCACTAGAAACCCTTAAATTCAGGTCCTTTTCCAATGACTGCCATCACAAATGGAGCATGAAGTCAGCCACATTTTCTCTCAAACACTTCACCTTAATCAGGGCTATTTCATACAAGGGAGGCCAGATTCTGCAGAAAGGACTGGGAGCAACCCTGAAGCCTTTTGGTACATTTTGTTTTGCAGTGAGCAGAGTGGCTTTGAAAGAACCACTGAGCCACCTCACACATGAGTGAAGGCTCCTTTCCAGCCAAGTTTGTAAATCTTTGGTATTTCCTTCTTTCCAGCTTGGAAAATTGCTTTCTCATCATGCTGGACTTCCTTCCAGGAGTTCCTCTGTTTGGCACCCATGACCCCATCTGTACTGTAGAAGACTCTCAAGATCCACACTGGGGCCAAGGAAATTTCAATCACCCTATGAGACTTTCTGCCTTCATAGCCTTAGGAGGAAAGGCACCAGGTAATGGAAAATATCTAATTTGAAAGTACTTTGCCAGTCGTTGCAGGAAGTATTTAAAGACTACATACTGGAGCAAAGAAATGGCATTTTGACCTCCCAATTCTGAAATCATAGCAATGCAATGAGTTAAATTAGGAGCTCAGCTATATTTTCTGAATGACTTTTGCCAGCTGAATTTTAGCAACATACTCGTTTAAATGTTGCTTTACTGGAGTTTTCAGAATAACTAGCAATCACAGCCAGATTGGTCTTGCATGAACTGAATGAAGAATTTCCATTTTAAGGTCTTTTCTGCTTACTTTTAGGTTTTGTTGATGTGACTTTGTGTCTCTCTGTGTTTGAGACTACTTTGGGGACCTCATGCAGTAAGTTACAATGATGGAGCATGACAGTCAGAATAGCACAAGCTATTAGCTAGAGCTCAACTCTATTACAGTACTATGTTTGGTGACACAGAATCAAGAGACTCAAGGATACAAGGTCAAAGGTAGCAAAACATTACATTAATCTGTTCTGTTTGCAGGCACAAGTATGTCAATCTCCAAGTATAACACAGTGTTGACTGTTTAATTATAAGAACCAAAGTGTTAAGTGCTTTATTCAATATAAAACCCCCTTTTTTTATACAAATAAAAAAATTAATAAAAATCACATTATTTAGCTTAGCATTTATAAACATGAATAATTTCCTCTTATTCTATTGATCCATTGATTACTATTAGTTTTGTGAAGGAGTAGTCAATATACTCACAATAAGTAAAATTCAGAGGAAGGTGTCACAAAACAGAAGAACTAAAGAAGAGCATTCTGATTCTAAGTTTGGCAAATTTAAATTATTTTTAAAAAGCACGGGTGTATGGTTTCTTGGAAAAGGAATCTAAATTTGCAACTACATACTAAAGTACAAATTCTGTTTATTTTAAGTAAATTTATGAGTAAGAAAAAATATTATCACTTTATTATGGGATATTTCTTGGTTTGAAGAATAATTCCTTTTGCAAATGTAAAAGAAAAGTATTAACTGAAACATTGTTGTTCATTTATAAGTGAGTTTGATTAATATAGAAAACCACTTTGACTTAAAAAGTAAAAGCCAAGAGAGATTTTTGGTGACATTAGGAAATTTCTGTCG
>JAJNNQ010000031.1:22372500-22455000 GCA_027886175.1 Phylloscopus collybita
ACTGCAAGACAAGTAAGAAACTTAGGCATTCTCATACCAGAATAGCCACCACAAATACCATGTAATGGTTGACATGAGCGCTTCTTTATCTGGTAACTGCATTTCCCAGAGCTTCCTGTGATTTCTTGGCTAAGAAACTTTCTCATTCAGTGAAAACTCACTCATTCTCTAGAGATATGCCTTAGAACTCCAGTAAATAATAGTTTTAAAATACTTCATTTACAGTCCTAGCATCGTTTCAGCATAAAAGACAGTAAGTTAACATCTGAAAAGTGTCTTTTCTCTGTAACATCTTCTGGCCTCCCACCTCACATGGAAAATGACACACATTGCCCAAAACTAAGGGATTTTAACTAAGCATTACAGAAACCATTAACTGTTTATCAATAACACTAAAAATTTCAATTCATAATTACTTGGACACACACCACATTAGAATAAGATTTCTCAGGAAGTAATTGATGCAGCAAAGTCAGGTTCAATAAAAACATGGTGATTCCCTTTAGACATATGCACACTGTCCTTGTCATTAAAAATGAAAAATATTGGTAGACAAGTCATCCTGTATGATCTGAGGCACTTGAGCCTTTTGCTAAAGAAAGAAGTGCTTGAATTTAGAACTTACTATTACCATGTTCATTCCTTCTTACACCTGCTGTACAGATAATAATAATCAGCTTATTCAGTGTGCCAGCTATCACCACTACAGTTATATACAACAGTGAACACATACAAACAACACAAAAATTGACTTTTCTAGAATTCTACCCCCAATCCTTACAAAAACACCTGACTCAAGCCCTTTTTCATTCAGTGAAGAGGGAATCACTCAATTAAATGCTGTTAGTTTGGTAACCCCAATCTGTTGTTCAGGTATTAAAATACCAAGTGATATTCAAGTTTAGTATAAGCTCAGAGAGAAGAGCTTATTAAATCATTATTTTGTAAAGACTGAAAAATTAAAAATGTGGGGGGAAGTTGGTCACTTATTAAACACATATATATTGAAAAAATACGTGCATCTTTTCTCTGTGGATGTATCACACAGTTTAGCCTGAGATGGATTCCATTGAGTGAAAACCCTTACAAAAATAAAATTAAAGCTGGTTTTAACCAACTCTTTGGAGCACTGAAGTCCAAAGCATAACAACAGTCATAAGACATACATTACTCAAATGCAGCTGAAAGTACACTCCTCCAACAAGCCATGGTTTTGGAAGATGTACAGACACACCTTCCTTAGTCGGTCCTGGGTAACCAGGCATTTGCAGAGCCATGACATCAGGTTTCTCAATCCTGCTGCCCAAGGACTGTTTTTCCATCTCAGCTATTATTATGTCAGTGATGGAAGTTAAGAGTGGCAGCAGCATCCTTAAACTGCAGAGTGAATTTCTGAAAGCCACAATATTTGGAGGAACTTCCCTTCAGCCTCAGTGTGGCAGCCTTTGGCAGAACCTGAAGAAGGCAACAGCCAGGCAACACACATCTGTCCTTGACACACCCTGACCAGAGGTGGAAACAGCACCTGTGGGGGGATCTTATAACCACTAAGCCAAGTTTTCAGTGCAGCAGAAGTGGCCTGGGGGGAAATCTCAGAGCTTTGAGCAGAATACACTATACCAAATACATAGCTGGATGCTCCACCATAAATACGTACTTTCAGCTATTTAACACTTCATAAACGTGTGTTTAGCAACCGAGCTTTTGGATATCCCATACTTTTATCAAGCTGCCTTCTAAGCCCAAAAGCAAAGATAATGGAGAATCAGCGTTAGTTTCTCCAAGGGAAGGCAAAAGAGAACAAGATACATTCTTGTACATTTGGTATGCACATTTTTGGAAGTTATACAACTTTAGTTTTGCAAAGCAATTTTCTGAACTTCCACTGACAAACAAATCTGATCTGAAAAAAAATCTTACATCAGCAGGGTTCGTTTGCAGATGTTATTTGTGCCATTTATTTATCAAAAATAACTAGAAAATGTTTTTAAAACATCATTCCAGACTGTACAAATAGGAATGTGACATGGGCTGTCTATTTTACTTATACTGTTTTACTGCTTCGTATTCTGAGCAAACAGAGAGGCTATTTTCCCCATGGGTTCAGGAGGGCATACTATTTCATTTCTTCAGAAAATTGTTTCTCTGGATTTCAATCTTTTTAGCTAGATATGACAAAATATAATATCAAGAACACTTATGCTTTTTATCAGCTCTATTTTCAAAGCATAAATAATAGATCAGTATATATTTAAGTCAGGTGACCAAGTCTTATTTCTGAAATCAAATAAGCATTCTGCAATTTTTAAATGATGCTGTACATTTTCACTACAGCATCATTATGCCGTTAAAATGCTTTCAAAAGACTAATTTATAAGCATGAAGTGATTTTGAAGATATTTCACTAGTGTTAATAATACCTCACTCAGGTAGCATTCAATTTTCTGAATCCTTGGGTTAATGAGGCAAATAAATCAAAATTAAATTGGCCTAGGGAAAAAAAAAATCAAACAAAATTGCATCTATTACTTTATACATTCTGAGACTCCTTCAGTACTGTTCACAACGGCAAACAATATTCCAGCTCTCAGAATCATTACACTTAGAATCTGAGATTAATCTCACAATCTGAGATTTAAAATCAAATAGATCAGACTTCATGACTAGACAAACATAACGCCTTATTATGATGTATCAGGAGTATTCACAAGATGTTGTGCACAGTCTTAGCCAAGTACTTTCCATTAAATGTCCATAATTTCAGCTGCCTAACATTTCTTCAATAATTCAACCAATTCCTTCCAGGAGGATTTCACCATTGCAAACTGCTAGGTCTTTTAAGATAAGCCTTAAAAAAAAATACATTCTGCAACCAGGCTATCATTCACTATTTTTTAAAATGCCCCAAAATCACAGAGATGTAGGCAAACAGCTGAAACAAACAAAAATCCTAGCATTTCTGAAAAATAAACACTTCTAGTCATATTGCTAGAGTAGAAATTGCGGAAAAAATATTACCTTCACCCTTTTCTCTAAAATATGAGAGAAAGGAAATATTTTATAGATATTATAAAAAGGATCCTACTGTTGGGGAATACACGTGTTGTCAGCTCTTTTAAAAAAGTGGTTAATAATATACAATACAGAAAACTAAAGAGGCCAAAGTTGTTACCAGAAGTAATAAATTCAGCATGAGGAAATAACAATCAACAAATACTGACACACAATGAGCAGTTGCCATTGTTATCCTCTTATTACTTATAGTCAAGTAACAAATGCACATCTCTACCCAGTCACCTACCTGCACAGGGCAGTCCTTCAGCCTAAGGAACTTACTACGAACATGGAGCCCCAGCTGAAAACTTCCTGCTGAGCTGTTATCACCTGCTAAGTCAGCAGCACAGAATCAAGACTTCCATATATACAGTATGTACATTTTTTAAATGGAAAGCACTGCAGAAAAGTAGGTTGAGTAGTTTTTTTCCAAAGTAAATTACTACTGGCTATTAACATTTAGAATTTAATGAAGTAAAAAAAAAAAACTCCAACAACTGTACTTTTTTGCATATTTTAAAGGAGTTAAAGCCCTTAAGTGGCAAAGGCCGAAAGCAACAAAAAACAAAACAAAAGCATGTTTGCATGTTGTCCCCAGGCAGCACCTTCCTTGTGGCTTTACAAAACAATTTGTATGGTCAAGAGCTTGCTTAGGAGCAAGTTATATGGTGATCTAATAAATTTGTTCTGATTTTACTCCCTGGGGACAAACAACACCACAATAGCCACTTGCTAGAAAACAGCAAGAAGAAAAAGACACCCTTCCATTGTACTAGAAAAGCTTTCAGTTTGATCAATCTGTAACAAGTGCATATGTACAGTAAGTGAGCAACCTCCACAGACAGGAATTAGAAGACAAAGCCAGCCTAGCAAAAGCACCCCCCTGCTCATGGTAGGTTTGGTAGGGAGTGGCCCCATTCAGTCTCTATTCCACATCAGCCACTGGGGTGAGCTGCCTCCTGTGCCCCAGAATGGCCAAATGGTATTGGGGACTAGGAGTTGACATTTTTGACAGTTTAAAGAAAGCCATTCCAAAAGGTGTTGATTTCGCTTCAATATAAAACAAAAGAAGCACTTCCCCAGCTTCTGAATTAAAGTTCAGTGCCTAACTCTGGCACACCCACACTGCTCAGTGCTTGGCTGCTGCCGAGGCAGGTATTTTACAAGAACATGAAGTTCTACTTCAAATTATTCCTTCAAATTTAGGCTGCGACAGACAACACTGACAGAGTCACCTTTCAATGGTTACTCAATTGCTTGCTCAGAATGACACAGTAATTTTATTCTGATTCTTAGTCCACAGAACCGAAACTGCAACTGCTATCAGCCCTCTCAAGGCCTTATGTTCTTTGGCAAGGAGTCTTGATTTGTGTTTTTATAGCACTACCAGATAGGGTTTGTGCACTATAATTATCCAAATAATTTATAACAAGAAGTGAGAAAGATCATCTGGAAATAAACCAAATGCATCTCGATCTGCTCAGGAAAAAGATGAAACATTGCTGGGGTACCTAAAAACAGCCTCTTAAATCAGTGTGTGATGCACGTCTGAGATGCTCAGATGTGCTGAAAGGCACTTAAAAGCATGTAAACTTGCATTATTACCATGCACATAACCAGTTCATGAATATTATCATGGGAGCAACATGAACACAGTGACATGTCAACTGCCTGCAGGATCAGGCTTTGGCCATAAATTAGAATATGAAATCTAGATTACATTAGAACACAACAAAAATGTTTAAAGAAACTCTCTCTGAAAAAAAAGCATTGTTAAAGCCAATAGCACCAGACTCCTTTCTACTACTAAAACAATGTTAATTTAAAAGCCAGCATTCATTTGAAAACATTCACCTGTAAATCAGGAAGTCCCCAGAGATTAATTTCTGCACTTACACTATTTGCAAAAAATATTTAAAGGCATCCCTTTTTTCCTGAAATAATTGCTTGCAAGATGATAACTAAAACACAATCTGAAGTGTAGTAAAGGTAATTGCTGCACTTACTGCTCATGTCATGTTGATGTATTACTATGTATCAAAGGTCACAGTTCTGTACTCATACATTATCAAATTTGAAAGAGCAATATTCGAATCCGACCAACCTTTAAACTGCCCAGAATCTGTGTGAAAATGGATGCAGGCTAACCTGAAATTTAAAAAAACAAAAAAACACACACACACAAAAAAAACCAAACCAAACCAAAAAAAACCCCAAAAAACAAACAAACAAACAAACAAAAAACACCAACCAAAAAAACACCACCAAAACCAAAAACACCACACACACACCCCAAAAAAAAAAAAAAATCAACAGAACACACACACAAAAAACCACCCAAACCCATGTTTTGGAAGCTGAGGGGTCAATCAAGGCAGACTGACAGGGTTATGTGTCACTTCTGTGCATCTAATACCCTCTTAGATTATCAATGAGGTGCAGTACACTGATCACAAGCTAAAGCAGCTGTGCTAATGAAAATGAAACAGTCTGAATCAAATTAGGTAATACAAGCCTGTGACACAGGGCAGTACCTTGTGGACAATAATGGGAGAATAAGGACATAAATCACCATTTGGATACAATAAAACCTGCAACACCCACCCTGAAACATCTATGGAATCGTGGGCCAAAGTCAGCGTCCTCACAACTCCACAATTCTCTCTGAAGCTGCCACATATTTTCAATCCTGAGTCGAGGCAGGTTTTCCCTGCCTGTACTTCAGCACACACAACATTTTGCAGTCCCATGCCAGCCTGATCTCTGAGGGTGGAGAGCTGGCTGCTCATGCCATGAGCCAGGACTTCTCACAATTGCTTGGAGCACAGACAAATGGCTCTTATCAGAAACTACTCAACCTTGAACAACTTTCTTCTCCTACATATGCCAGTCCAACAGGGGGGCAGGGACTGCACTACAGAGTCAGGGCCCCCTCATCCTTGTTTGGGAACATGTGGGGTCCTTAAAAACACCCAGATAACTACAAAACTCAAGATGACTGAGTACGGCCAGCACAGAAGGAACTGTTAAACAGTATTGTCACCTTAAATCATCAATTAAGCTCAGGTAAATAAATAGCTTTTTCATAATCAGTTTTTTCCTCGAAGAGTTACATACACAGCAAAGACAGCATATATTCAAACAACAAGCTATGCAATTTAATTTCATATGCTTTAAAATTTGCTTCATTTGGTAAAATAGTAAATTCCAAAACGGGAGCACAAGTTCAAATATTTTCTCAATTACAAGCAAAAAAGCTAAGAGAAATTTCAGGAAGTCTATTAGAGCCTAAGAATTCACACTAATTAATGTTTTTGCCATTGATTTTAATGGAATTTCAACTGCAGCTGATGTATAGTCAAGGCTACAGCTAGGATTAAAATTATACTTCTGATTAAAGATAATATTTATAGTACATAAACACACATACCCTTTACTAATGCGACAAGGCTATTACAATAGCATCTATAAATATACAGCATCTCCTGTTTAAATAAAAGCTCAATATACAAAAAATACAAGTACAAACATTCCTAAAGAATTAACAACTTTCACAATCCTTTAAAACATCATTCAAAACAGTTTTCTTAAAATGAATTTTCTTGGTGGTTTTGTAAAATGATTTTGAGTGCTGAACAAGTCAAAATTAAGTTTCGCCAACTGAGCAGAACTCCTTGAAGTGATGCAAGGAATTAGAGGGCAGATCACTTGAGAAGAGCTGGAAGGTCTTTGTTGCTTGAGTTTTCTACAAATCCAGCTTCTCTATTTTCATTGAGGCAGCAAAATGGAGAGAAAAAGAGAGAAAGAATGATTATTTCAATATAAGTTACAAATTTAGAGATGACTTTGAATTTACAAATTGAACACCAAAAACTGTTAGCTCTCCAGTATCTGTACCCCTTGTTTTCTCCTATGTCTGATTATCTTGGGATTTTGCTGCTTGTATTCCTCTCTGGCAGGTGCAATCTCCCTTTCACAAATTATTTTTGTCACACAACAAAAGGAGAATACCTGATTTCACAGTAGCAAAGGCTTATGAAGCCCTCCTGAAAAACATTAGTAAATGTTCACTGAAAATCCTAGCAGTACAATGCTACACATGCAGCAGCAGTCCTGAAATAGCTTTATTCCACAGTGACTACTGTGAGAAATAACCAGTATTACAAGACTTGGTCAGGACATCCCCTTCTAAACAAAAATTTAAGTCATGATCAAATTGATTTTATGCATCCTTGAAAGTTATATTATGATACAGTGCTTTAGATTTTTCACTGTTGCAAAGTTAAATAATCTATCGAGAATCTTTGAAGTGTTTGCTTTAATCTCAAACCCCATGGTTTGGGAACAAATTATTGTATAATCAATACATTTCATTTTAAAGCCCTTCTCACTATCCTGCCTATCATACACCTCTCTAGGTCTTACTCTTCATAGAATCACAGAATCGTTATTCTTTCAGAGAAAAGATTGAATGTGACCTGACAAGACCCCAGAGAGGTCCACAAATCAAAAGCAATGGTGAAGTCAAATTCCTTGAGACTTGTGATCTTAAGGGACAACTCAATTTCTTATTTTTTTAAATGCTGGAGGGTAGCAGTTCCTATTGTTAAGCACTATTAGAGCTTATTTTATTTGCTGCATAAACAAACCTCTAGTAAAAACCCAACGCTAAGAAACTCCCACCTACACAGGATGCCATTCTTTTCCTCCAAACACCAAGAATCCAAAGCAGGAAGTAGACTGAATTTCAGACTGCCAGACAAGCTCTACTAGGACACATTTCTGATGGAAGTTTACAGTTTGTCCCCTGACTTAAACTTTGGTGCATTACTACACACCAGGACCTGGAGCCAATGACCCTATGCCAGTCAACCCCATCAGCTGTAATTCCTCGCCTTCATCACCTTTCACAAACCTGAGCCACACAAATTCCACCTAAAGACTATGCCATGGAAGAGAGGAGCACTGCCAAAGACCAGTAACCATTTCACATACATTTTCCTGTCAGTGAATCAAAACTTTCTGACCACAACCAAAAATCTGTCACCCATATACTGCCATTAAACGCATTCTTAAGCAGTTATAAGAAATCACATGCCATCAATCAAACACAATCCACTGGTCATGGAGCAATTTTTGCCCTCTCATTCTCCAGCTTCATTTTAAATCTAATCCCTCCTGCAAGGCTATTTGTCCAAATTATTAGGAACTTTCAAACTTCCAGTATTTATTCCTGGAAAACTTACTCTCCTCCTAATGTTTATGGACTTGATGTACCTGCAGCCTTTTTTTAAATTAGCCTGTATTAGGGATATCGTTTCCTTACAGTCTCCTTCAGAGGCTCACTACACCAGCAATCTGGACAGGGTTGCATTTTACCAGTTCTAGAAGAGAACTGAAATATGAGATGCTGACATCTGAGGCATTAACTTTTAACCACATGACTGGACAGGAAAAAACCTCTTAGAGAGGAGGGAAAAAAAACCAAACTAAACCAAAAACAGCCTGTAAGACACATAAGGAAATGAAGGCCTAAAGATGTTGCATGAGAACACTCAGTGAACTGGTCAAATGATTACTTGCCAAAGACACAAAATGAATCTTCAAGGTTATTGTTCTACTGTGACATTCACAGACAGGACATCCCTTACCCCACAAACAGTTTTCCTCATTGTAGAATGCCTAGCAAAACCTCACTCCGGAAGCAGAATAAATAAGGAGAAGCAGCTTATTTGAAGCTTCCTTTACATCCAATACACTTGTACTGAATGTGTTTAGACTTTACAAAAATTAATGACTTTTTAAGTTTTTAATAGCAGATTTAGCTACTGAACAATGAAAGTTTGCTCTAGCCTACTCACTCCTCCAGCACCACAAATCCAGAAGTGCAAAAATGTTGTTAAGTTCAGAACCATGTACCAACAAAGAAGTGTTCCTCCTAATCCTTGAAGGTTAAAAAAGTTTGTAAGCCTCTCATAATAGCTAGACAGCTTTTTTCTACCAAGTTATTGTCATATGGTTTTTCTGAAATTAACTCTAAAAAGCAAACAAGCTTCTCCAATATGATTCCTTGTCAATTCCATCCTTCTTATTTCTGACATAAGAACATGATATTAACCTGAGTTATGTACTGCTGTGTGGTAACAGCCAAACCCTACTACATTTTCTACATTTACAAAATCCTACTACATTTACAAAACCTCTTCAAGCTCATCTTTTCTATCTCTTGATTAAGACTTTGTTATACAAGAGAAAAACATTATTCCTTCCCCCAGTATTTCACTCTGCCATTCTTTTAAGTCCTTCCATTGGCTTCTACGCAAGCACCACATGGGGTTCAAACTTCTTGACTTCAAGGCAACCATACCCTTAGTTACCTGCTTTTGATAATCTCTAGACCATTCCTAAACCATCAGCTTTTCCATTATCTTCATTTGCTATTCCTTGGGAGCTTCTTTTTCCTGCATGAAGGCTAAACTAGTTTCTTGAGAAACTCATACCAAGATTCCACTAAATGTTTTAATTCTATCAAAATGTCCCAGGGCAATCAACTGTGTTCTCCTTTAGAAAAAGTATTAAATTTGATATACTACTGCCTTTTTAAAATCACTTCTAAAGTAAAATTTAAATTTGACTGACTCATTTCAATTTATTTTGAACTAGAACACTCATTTGTCCTTTGTGGCAGAGTTTTTACACAGCTAACTCCCCCCTAATTTATAAACTGTAAGTGAATAAAGGACATCTCTGCAGTTATTCACAATATTCCAGAGTCAAGAAAAACACTGCACCAACAAGCTTTCTAAGTATTACTTCACTACCCCACTCAATTTTGCTTTTCATCTCAGCCACAGAAAGAAAGGGGGCTCCTATGACATTGTAAAGCCTGGTCCTGTGAGAAATCTCAGCACTTTTGAAAAAACTGAGATTCGAGTACATACCAAGAAGTCAGAAGACCACAAAACATGGAACCACAGTACTTCTCTATTTTTTTCCCTCTAAGAATCAAACTGCAACTGGACTAAATATGACAATTTCTGTGCTTTTTTTTTGTCTACATACTCCTACTCGCAAGTTTTTTTTGGTGTTACAAAGACATGACTAAGTGTGGTTACTGCTGTTCATTTACAGGTATTTTTGGATTCAATTCCTGTTGGACAAGTGCCTTTTACTATTGCCACGCTTACAGTACACAGAAGCCAAGAAGCAACTGCTGAAGAAACAGAATCCTCTTCCCATATTCATATCAGGACTGGGGCACTCACACTTGGCAGGAGTAACCTGTGAATGCTTACTGTAATTTGAGAAAAACTTAGTCCATAACTGAGTTATATGTATCATCATCAGCCTGAATAAATGACCTATATAACTGGTCATATGTATCATCATCAGCCTGAATTCAGCCACAGATTAACCCTGTGCCCTCATTTACTAGAGCTGCTTTAAAACCCTGAAAAATTAGAAAGTTAAAAATAGTTTTTCCTCTACCAAAATTCTAGGACATTCTTAACAATCGTCAAGCCTTCTGAAGCAGTTAATGGAAACGACTGCTCAGACTTTTTTAAGAATAAAAGTCTTTCAGGCCAATTCTATCATGCACTTAAAACAGACTTAAATCTTCCTGTGCTCAAAAGACAAGGTATCTTTAGGTCACAAACCAGGTTTTCACATTCTAAAAAGTATTTGTTTTCACATCAGGTTGACTGTCTCTACTTGATCCTTCAGTGATGTATGAACCAAAAAGTGCCAATCACTTCTGTGTAAAGTTGCTCATGTCACATTTAAGAATCTTGGGAGAAATAATACCCCACTCTCCTCCAAATACTAAGTGTCTCCTTTCTCAAAAAAAACTTCATATTCCCAAACTCCTAAGAAATATCAGTTTCTTAGGCAAAAGCAGGACACGTGAAAATATACATGTCCCAGGCTAATGAAAACATTTTTATTACACAGGTCCAATATCAACAGTTTTCTCAGTCAATTCTATAGATAATTACAAGCATTACTGCTCAGCCACTGCTTGTTATGGAAAGGACTTGAAATTACTCTAAAAAACACCAGACACTTCAGATGCACACTTTTAAAAGGAAGTAATATCTGTGCTTAGAGTAACCTTAAGTTCTGAACTGACAGTAATTCATGCCTTCATCTCCCATATGATGGATCAGGATATCAAATTTTACTTGTTTTTAGTGCTTAAAAGGTAAGTACATGCAACAATTTACTGTGCTGAATTACTCACATGGTCTGTGATTTTTTTTCTCTCCAAAGAATTAAGCCTTTAAGCAGATAAATCAGTGAAGCACAAAATGCAGTGTAGAGATTAGCAACTTACAAAATAGTAAGTAATTTGCCACTTTTCAGGCAAAATTATTTCCATTTTAAATAAATTCTGTAATCTAAAACGCATTCTCTAAAAGCAGTAAAAAATTAATTCCTCTATCACTTTGTACCCTGTACTTTTCTCATAATGTAGGACATGTTCTGAAAAGGGACTGTTTGCTTTGTATTCCCAATTAAGACAGTCACACACAAAACACCTACTTGCTAATTGTTCATATAAGTATAGACAAACATCAATGAGTACTCCTTTAATCACATGCCTATACTCTGTCTATTAAGACTCCTAATTAAAATATTAATTGCAATTTACATAGTGAAGCAGAAAAAAAAATCTCCTTAATCTAAATACTGACCACGCTTGATTCTGACTGATGGAAGGCTGAGCTTCTAAACTCTCCCCAAAGAATCAGAAAATAAAGTATGTATGCAGAAAAGAAAATTAATCATTGTTCAGGTAATAATTATGTCTTGTATAAAGACATGGATACTAAGGTCACATTTAGTGGACTCTTTTACTCAGACTGAGGGGTTTTGTTGTCTTTACAGTGTAAAAACCCTTTGGAAACAAGACATTAGATTAAAAAAGGTTTTGAGATTTCCCCTCTCCCCCTAGTGAGGTACACAACACTGCACAAAATAAAACTTTTACCAGAAGTATTACTAAATCAACCAACTCACATATGTTCAGCACTTATTTCTAAAAAATCTGACTGACTTAGGTACCTCACAGACACCAGCAAACTTCTAATCCGGGATCCCAGCTGTTACATTTAACAGGAAATGTGTAACAAGTGTCCTTATCTTAAAAAGCAACAGAGTAAAAAAAAAATTACATTTTCAGTAATCCAGCAGCAAATATTCACTGCAGTTGTAACATTAAATAGTATCAAGAAGCTTTAGGTACAATTAGAAAAGCTTTTTGGCAAATGCCCATTTTCCCTTCCCCTTTTCATCAGGAATCTATTTCTAGTCTATCAAAGCCACCTTAGCTACAAATAGACATGCTCCTTCTAAGGTGGCACATTCCTGCTGAACTTGCACAAAGTAACTGTAGAATAGCTGCATACAGCAGAACATGAATTCTCTTCAGTTTTAGGAATCACAAAGCAAGTATTGCTGCTAGATGTCTTTATTTTCCTTTAACAAAATACACAAAGGCACAAAATTCACTTATATCTTGTCATTATTGTACAGGTATAAATAGTGCTTTGTATTCAAGTACAATCAAGTGCAGAGACTTTTTATATTTTATGTAAACACAAAACAGTTTTGCATGTAGGTGCCTCTGGTTCATCTGCAACGCAAACACCAAAGGAGATGCCATTTATCCAAGTGCCATTTAACTGAATTCTGTCAAAAAGTTAGACAATGAATAGTTAACACTACTGCAACGACACTTCCATATGCTTAGGTCAAATGTCGGATGACACTTTAGCTTGTAAACATCTGTGTATTAAACATGTACTCAATCCATTTTAACAGGGCAGTATTAAAAAGCATCTTAAGCTCACTAGACCAAACTTACTAGGTCAGATGCCATCAGTAATTGCTCTTTATGTGTGACAGCTGAAGAGATGTTGAATTGTAAGTCACCCTTAGCAAAGGCTGTACTTTGAAGGTTTTAAATATCCAAACTAAACAAGGGCTACAACTGTTAGACTTCAACCAACTACACATTCTATGTGTTAACTTAAAGAGACATGCTTAATTTACAATACCCACTTTTACACATAGCTTTGACACACTGTGGCAGTTCAGGCAGTTTAAGCCCAAGCAAGATTTTTAAGTTGTACCATTAAAAAAAAGCTCACCTGAATAGTAACAACAGGCATGAACAAAGCTAAAAACTAGCTACAGAAGGCACTTGAAGTATTTTATTCTGCTTTTATTAAAGATTCTTCACTTTGTTCAGCTGAAATAGACTCTGAAATAGCCTCTTCAGTTGGTGAAATGTTTTCTGCTTCTTCTTTTTCACCTTCTTCAGCTAGCTTATCATTTAGATGCTCAGAACTTGGTGCTTTATCATCTGTGTCATTTGTCTCAACGAGCTGGGCCACATCATCTTCAGATTCTGTGAAAAGAAAAATTACAAAATAGCCATTTCCAGGAATTAAGAGGCAGCTAATATCCTTAAAAAGAAATGAAACATTCTGCAATCGCATACAGGTTTTGACTAGTAACTGCATGAAGTTCTCCACTCATAAAAACTTTGTTTTTTCTAAGACAGTCAGAGGTAAAACAATTAAAATTTAAGGGGAAAAAAAGAAAATACTATGGAAACTAACTTAGCTCCCCCTAAGAAAATACTAAGTATTATTTGCATATGTTCATCCTCAATAGAAGCTTTCTAAGCTTGTTTACTGAAGTGAGACATTAGAAACACATGATGGTAATTCAGTTTTTGTGTTTGGTAATGTCAGTTTCACCAACTGTTTAACTTTTTTAATAAGGGTTCCATCTGTACACAAACCAGATGATTCTACTTGATGGAAACTACTTTAAAAGTAAAGAGTCTGATAATCAGGGGGGAAAAAAACCTGAACAAATATATCAAACCAGCCTATGAAAATTATTATCTATTCTGTCTTCCCAGGGGCAGTGTAGGAAGGTTGTGAGTGCATAGGAGTCAGTATACTTACTCTTCATCCAGGATGGGAGTTTCTTTGATAACGTGCATATTTTTAAGATCAAAAATATTTAAGGACTGTTTGTAAAGAAGTAAATTCTAGCTTCACAACAGGACTTCAGTAGCATATGAGAATTAAGAGTCATATTTTGAATAAGCATAAGCACTGAGAAACTGAACACAGTGTTGCACCAAATGACACAAGGGTACTGTAGGATGGTGTTGCTGAGGGCAGCTGATTTATTGACTAGTGTTACTCAATAGTACACAGTACTAATGCATACTGTGAAGGCAAACAGTGTGCAAAACTGATGCAAAGTTACAGCTCAAAGATGTTAGCCTTATCAAATGTTTCTAACTTCACAGTGGTGTGGGTTAGACGCGACCTTAAAAGTCCATGTTGCTCACAGCCCTCTCCAACTGGGCCTTGAAAACTTCCAGGGATGAGGCAGCCACAGCTTCTTTGGGCAGCATTTTATAGTGTCTCATCCCTCTCCACAGTGAAAAATTTCTTCCCAATACCTAATCTAAACCTACTCTTTCAGTTCATATCCATTCTGCCATGTCCTATCACTACTTTTACACCCTTGTATAATGTCCCTCTCCAGCTTTCTTGAGGCCCCTTTAGATCCTGGAAGGTGCTCCCCAAAGCCTTCTCCTTTCCAGGCTGTACAGCTCCAACTCTCTCAGCCTGTCATCACAGGACAGGTGCTCCAGCCCTCTGACCATGTTTGTGGCCCTCATCCAGACTCTCCAAAAGGAAAATGTTCTTCTTATGCCAGGGGCCTGTTGTGGTTTAACCCAACCTGCAACTCAGTTGCAGACCAGACGCTTGCTCCCCCACTCACCCTCCTGCCACCCTGGTGGGGTGGGGAAGAGAATCACAAAAAAAGTTAAACCTCTGGATTAAAATTAGAACAGTCTAATAATTCAACAAATTAAGATAGTAACGATTACAACAAAAATAATTGTATCTAAGTTGGGGGGAGGGGAGAAGAGAAAGGAAAAAAAATTAAACATCAATATGTGATGCCAAATACAATGGCAGGACATGGTTGGCATTCTGGGCTGCAATCACACATTGTCAGGTCATGTTGAGATTCTTGCCAACCAACATCCCCCCATCCTTCTCCTCGGGGCTGCTCTCAATTCATTCTCTGCTCAGCCTGTACTTGTGCTTGGGATTGCCTTGATCCAGGTGCAGGACCTTAGACGTGGCCTTGCCAAACTTCATGAGCTTGACAGTCCCACCTCTCAAGCTTCTCAAGGTCTTCTTGGGTGGAATCCCTTCCCTGCACCACACAGCTCAGCATCATCAGCAAACCTGCTGAAGGTGTGCTCAAGCCCACTGTCCATGTTCCTGACAAAGATATGAAGCAGCACTGGCCCTCATACCAACCTCTCAGGAAAACACTGTCACTCAAGTGCCACATGTTCATGTTGATCAAAGCATGTCGAGTGTCTGAAAGTAATCAGACTGCTTCAGGCTGATACAGAATTCAAGAAGACCTGAAAGTTTTAGAACCATTGCTCTGGCTTCTTGGCCCATGACTGAGTAGAGGAGCTGCTGCACACCCCTGTTCAGCAGACCTTGCACAAATGCCATCTATCATCTAGAACTTAAGACCCCTCTTTCCACACAAACCTCTACCTAACTAGTTCCAGGCTTCATTTCAGACTGCTCAGAGCAGCCCAGCTTCTCCATCTTTTTCTCTTGACTTGATCTTCTATTTTAGCAAGTCTGCAGCTGACTCACTCCCTGCTCTCTCAACCACAGACTGCTCAACCTGCCCTGGCTTCTTGTTCCAAAATTTTTCAACCCTCCTATTTCTGCCCAAGCAAATTAATGTTCCCAGTTACTTTCCAGGCCATCCCACTCTCTCCTGCTGCTCTTCAATTTCCATCTTGATCCCATCTCTGTCTGTGCTCCATCTTTATCTCCTAACTGTCAGTTTTCTTTCTGTCTCATCTGTGCATTTTTTCTTCAGCCTCAAATTCTATGAATAAGTTTGTGCATTTTCCTGCTCCGATCCCTCCACACTTGAGTTACATTCCTTTATCACTGCTCTTCAGGCTAGAGTCAAAGAAAGTAGAGGATGCAAGGAAGAGGCAGCTCTCTGCCCTCTCAACTCATTTGTAGCATAGCCCAAGCATTACCTAGTTAGAGTTTCAATCCTGCAGTCCTCCACTGAGTCATGCTTAGCACTCTGCAGCAGTGACTCGTTCTGACAGAGGTAGAGACACTGTTTGCTCAGTCTGATCAGAGGGATGCCAAGCACTTTTAACATCTTTGATGTAAGACCCAGGGACAATCACAGCCACCAGCAGAAGCCTCTAACAGAAAGGAGAAAATCTGACGAAATGCATATTCTAACTATATTCCAAGGAACAGGATGGTGTTTTTATTTTTATATTCTACTAAAACGTAGACCCTAACAAAAAAAAAATTGTTAGGTATCTTATGACTTTTCCCTTTATTATGTTCTTGGTTAAACTTATTGGAACTCTTGAAACTCTCAAGAAAATATAGTAATACAATTTACATGGAAAATTTTGGTCTTATAATTCAGTCTAAGAAAGTTACAAGAAACTAAAGAGTAGGTCCTTTAAATGAGTAGCCAGGGCACTCAGAGTAAGTGATGCTAACTCCAACCATAAACATGATCAGTCTTCATTAAAAATATATAGCAATTCCATTTTAAACACAGCAATTAACAGAAAGCTTGCCTAAAGTCAACCTGACTTAAATACTGCATGAATAAAGTCATTTTAAGAGCAGCAGCCAACAAGTGAAAGCTCTGACTGTAAACTTATAAAGATGACAAAAGAAAATTTAAGTGTCCTCGATGAGGAACACTTAATCCATCATTTAATCAAAGAATTAGCTTCATCCACATGATCTTAACAACAAACACAGGCCTATGCTTGCTGCATATTTAAGAGCTGCAACAATGCAACCTTAAAAAACCTGCTCCTGGCTACAGCAGCTTTTTACCCCACCACTCCTGCTTAATGCTTAGCACTTAGCATAAGCACTTCTCAGAAGTCAGCCACCCTTCCTGTTGTTGCAGAGTATTTCACTGAGTAACCAGTGAAATCACAATACTGCATCACTATAAAATTAAGTAGAAAATGTCTGTTAAGTGAGAATTCACAAAAAATGGTGTAATTGCTCTAAAATATAGCTGCTTTTCTGTTAATGACTTTGATACCAGAGAAAACTATTGTGAAGCCTTTGAAACAAGTTAAATAATAGCACAGCATTCTCTCTTTATCCCATCATTTCTTTGAGCTATACAGCTATGGTATAAATGAATCACAGATAAGAGCTGTACTCCCCTGTGTTGTCAGCATTGTGGTGAAGTTGGTTTCCTGATGTTAATGATTGTCTACATCTAAGTGAAGGTATCCTCTATTCTTGCTATGACAGCAGCTATTTATTTATGACACCAGCTATTTGGTGAACAAAAGCCTTCCCCAGCGCTCTACCTCAATGATAGCTTCATACCTTAAACTTACAATCAAGGAATGTGTTCATTTATGAATAAAACCCAACTGCATATAAGCAGTTACGTTTCATACTACAGTTGAAGTGGAAAAAGTGATTTACTGAAAATATTTTTCATTCAGAAGAGATTCCTTTGTGGTAAGTCACAGGCAGGCACTGGCCTCCTCTACATCAACAAGACATTTCTCAGAGTTATGTAAAATACTAAGACATACTCTATTTCTGGCTGCTTAGTAATTATCAAAACAGAATGGTTTGTATCATTTTGCCGCATAAATATTCAGAAAAGATCAGCTATTTAACCTAGAAAATCAAAAGTCTGCATAGCACTTACTTATTTCTTATGCCTCTTCTGCAAAATTTCACCATGTACCTCCTATCAGGAAAAGACAACTGGACAGTGAGGCTTACAGTTGTTTCTTTTACAGCAGCAACACATTAATTAATAAAAGACCACTTCAGGAAAAAAAAAAAAGTAATTTTCATTATTAAAGGTAAATTGGTAAAATCATATTACTGCAATAAATCCATCCTATTTTTCTGCTGAAATGTTCGATAAAATTCTGCTTCGATAAAAAGCAAGTTATCTCAGTTTTCATTCCTACCTCTGAAATGCATAATGGCAATCTCACAGTAATCCTTCAGATTTTACATTTTTTACAACATCTATAGACTGACTCAGCAGCTCAGACCCATTATATACATAGTTTCTTAATAATTTCTTCCAATGATAATACCAGACTAATTAGCAAGCACTGCTCCTTAACTCTCTCTAAAAACCTGAAGTAATGGATAAGATTTATAAGCCTGTGAGGCACACGTCTCCAAGAGTAGAGTATCCTTCTTTAAGGATCTCTCTGAGTCAGACAGAAGAAAACAAGCACACTTTTAAAGATCCTAGTAATAAAGTATGTCTTTTTCTGTAAGAATCTTCTAAGTTCAAAAGTCCAAGAAGCTACTAATCCACCCTTCCCCTTTGCTAAAAAGATGACTCTGTGACTTAAGGGCAAATGAGGTATTTTCATTGTCTCAGTTTGATCCATTTGATTCCAGTCCTACTTTCATGCCAATAACAGCACTTTTACAGAGGCAAGAGTGCACTATGGCACAGGAAAAGAAAACAAGTTTTCACTACAATGCACCATCATGAGGCCATGCCCAGAGACTGCCACCATTAAATATGACTTCCCTATTGGTTTTGTGTAGCCTTCTCATGCCAGAAAGTAAAATCCAATGTTATTTTGTATTTCCTGTTAAAAATAATCAAGCAGAAGCATTCTATTACACTCTGGCAGTTTCCCACAGTTGGTGTGTTTCTAGCCTGAACCTCAGGGCTGCACACTATCTGATAGTTTTCTCCCAGGATCCCTGCTTAAACTAACATAAAGTCCCATCAAGCACTCAACAGCACATCTAACTGGAGATCCTCTGGTTTGAAATTATGATTTCAGGAGTCTTTTAAAACACTGCATCTTCCTGTTGGCTGTACACCAGATGCCTACTGTATCTGTAGACTATAAAATGTCTCAAAAGGAACTATGTTAAATTAAAATTGACAATTTGTCTTTGAACTACCTGAAATTAAACAAGGCAGTTTTACTAGATTTTCCTGCCCTGAGGAAAAGAGCAAAAGGAACAAAGGCAGAAATTCCAACACACCTCTACAAAATGACCTGACAAACACAGTGAAAGTTAACTACTTTGGGACATACTCACTCCTTAACTATTTTTGTAATTTACAGTGCTTTTTTTCTCTCAGTTTGTCAGTAACATTAGAGTGAAAAAAAATGTTTTGCCATCATAATAAGATAATGACAAATACGAAGAAATTTTAGGGTACAGGAAAGAAGACACTACTATCAACAACCTAAGCTAGGAACAGAGACAAGAACTGAAAAAACTATATAAACTGCACTTACTATGTAGTCAGAATGAATTGTACTATTTCAATCGGAAGGGACCAACAACAATCATCTAGACCAAGTGCCTACCCAATTGGGGGTTGATCAAAACCTAAAGCATGTTAAGAGCATTGACCAAATGCCTTTAACACTGGCAGACTTCGGCCACTGATCACCTCACCAGGAGCTCTGTCTGAGCAGTGTCTGAGTATTCCAGCTGTTGCCATTCTTATAAGAAAACTTAGCTCAACAGAGCGCTAGATGACAGTGAATTTCATTAGACATTTTAGAAAAAGCAGACTTCATGAGATTAGTACTTACCTTTTGTCTCTTGAGTCTCCTGGGGCTTTCTCTCTCTAGGTTCTAGAGGCTCAGTTTCAAAATGTGGTTCTGTAGCTCGCTTTTTTTCAAAACTGAAGTCTGGAAGTCGTGGAGCTTGAGGTCTAGTTTTTCTTGCAGGATTCAGGAAGAAGCAGTAGGCACACCTAAATGCTACACCACAAAGCACACCCAGTAAGCAGCCTCACTAATTAACTTCACATTTCACCTTTACTCCTACACTATATTCTGATGGTTCAAAATACTAAAAACAGAGTTAACTAAGTGACTATCAGTAACAGAGAGAACCTCCAACAAATCCACATAAGTTGTTCTATACAGGTCCTTTTTTAAACTCAGCAGACATTTGGTTTTTACAAACCTGCTTGCTTTCAGCTCTGCTGAACTGAGTACTGCCCAACACTCTGAAAGATTTGACCAAAATGAACAAAATAATGCAATTCAGGAGCAGCAGATGTTGCCACATGGTGTTGTTCTATTCTTTCCTACAAAAGAATTAAGTTGGCAGGTGATTTTTTTCCCCTCTGCTTAAGATGCCACTTTCCTCATGCTCTGAGTAAGATGTTAGGAATTCCACACAGTATGTCTCACCCTGCTTTCTGAGGAGCATTCTGCTCCAGTGATGCTTAATTAAGAAAATGCAGCTTTGTTTTGCAGAAGCAGTAGATACCATTTAATACTTAAATAACACTTTTTGTCCTCCCCAGTCTCACCAAGACAGGGGTGGGGGAAGTGACAATTTCTGGTACAGTTGAGTTGTGAACTCATCAGAACCAAGATAACACACAGATTATATATCTTTAGTTTCATAGGAAACCTTTCTCTTATTCTTACAATGCAGTATATTTACTCAAAAAATAAACAGAACAAAATGAAATAGAAGATTTATCTAGGAATCCCTAGCTTCTTAAGCATCAGGCTTACACTTGTGGTAGAAAGCAGGCAAAATACAACATCTGTGTTCAATAAAGAGCTGTGTCTGTCTTAAGTTATTGTCAGCCATAAATTCACATATAGGCCCCTAGGGCTTGTTCCCACTCTTTTTCCGATACGTCCCCCAAGATCTTCTTGCCAAAGGAAAATTTAGTTTAAGTTCTGCTAAAAGAGGCACACCTCAATATCAGATAGTTTCTCAACATAAAACCCTTCTGAGAACCATTCATAGCCAGTAGCAATGTTCAGGGATGTATTGGAGGAAGCTTATTTCTACTGAATAGTTTTCTACACATAAAACCCATGACCTGAAGGTCACAGTAAAGTACTTCTCTGAGTCTTGAAGTAAATCTTAAGATACAGAGTAATAAGTTACCAAAAAATGTTCCCACATGAAGTGGTACTTCACAATGTCAGCTAAGTACTCAGCTGCAACCAAAATGAAGTATGATGCATGATTGTTATGAAACTTAAGCCAAGTAATAGAGTCTAAAAAAAGATTAGTTCTTACCTATGTATTCAAACTCCTCCTTCAAAGCCATACCATTGTGAGAAAAACATTGCTGACATATAAGGGCATACCTACAAAACATGAATAATACATAGTTACATATCTTTAAGTACTAACACAATGAAGGGAGATGTATTTTACCTTTCGTATTGCCTAATACCTTCGATCTCTTTTTTTCTCCAAAACATGATTTCCAGAATGAAATTATTACCCTTGAAAGCAAACTAAATCTGTAGATTAAATAATAGTTTTTGAAGTTGGTTTAACTGCAGTGAAATACCCTCAGCTACACTTCAAACTACTGTTCAACATACTTTTAATATCATCTGAAAATAACATCCAAATTAAGCCTTTATTTCATTAGAATACAGTTAATATGAAAAGTAACCATTGTAAACACATTAAGTTCTGATATGTTTGGACAGTTCTGAAGGCAATCTGAAACATTTTTAACAGATATAAAGCTGAAGTGCTGAGGCAAATGATTTCTTTTTTCTTAGTTCAAAACATAAGTCATTCACCCACTTGAGCAAACATCTTTCTTTGTATCATACAGGCAATACTACTCAGAACAGAGGTTAGTTTTGCCCAAATATTACCAGTCTCCCTGCAAAGATATTTCAAGTGAAACATTGAGAAAGAGCCATTTCTCAATTTTGAAAATTTTGGACAAGTTCATTTACAATTCTTTTAACTTTGACATGGCTTAAACAAAAAGGTTAAGAAGCCTCCTTTCTCCTAAGTGTTTAGGTATTTCTTAAAGAACATTTTACCTGTTCTGAGGACCATCACCAACCAAATATTCAATAACTCTATCCACAACTCCTCTTTCTCGAGGAAGAACAGGTCTTGCCAAAGGAGGGCCTGGAGGATGAAGACCTAGAACATGAATTATATAAAAATTATTTTCTACTGTATAAATACATATTATATTTTATTGTGTGTGCTACTGTAACAAAATAATTGCATCTGCTTAATATACATGGACATATTTCTTAGTCGACTAGGAAAGCAATAAAATTCTTCAACCCACAATAGTTCAAAATTCCTCTTTTGATCCTTTAACTTATCATTTTTTTTAAATCGTTCCATTTTTACACCTTGGACATGTAATTAAAATTATAATTTCTAAAGAACTTAACATATCAAAAGTATTTAATTATTAACAAATAGAGCCTTTTTAAGAAAGAACAACTGAACTAAGTTCTCTTCATATACACTCAACTCTGCAAATTTACACTTGTAGTTTACACCAATAAATTCGCAAAAATCAATGACAACAGTAGAAGAACTAGAGATGGGGGCAACCTGGTCTGCTGGAAGATGTCCTGTCCAAGGCATAAGGGTTTCAAATAGATTATCTTAAGATCCCTTAAAATCCAAACCATTCTATGATTTTGTGAAGACATCACCACAGAACCACCCCCTGGTTCCTGTGTAATTACTACACCACATGAGCATGCCCTCAGTGTGCTCTGAGTCTATACATTAAACCTGTCCAGCTGTTTGTCATTTCTTGGTAATCCCACATTTAATGACAAGTTGGATACTTTCAGATTTATGCTTACTCAAAGATGCCAGAAGGCCACTGTAAAGACACTATTTCCCCCACGTATTTAACAAACTACTATCAAAATGAAACTCCTTAAAGAACAGGTAAGAACAATGGCTGGGTTTTTTTCACCTCTACATTCAGCAGTTTAACAGAACACTGACACAAATTTCTCTTTCCACAAAGTTTTAAAACATCTAGTGCACTGTACAAGACCACTGCAAACTACCCATTTCCATTTATATACCTTGAGATCTTACATCAACTTTCTCTTGCAGCCTTAAAACAGAATAAGCTAGGCCTAAGGTAAGAAACTCAAGTTCGAATCACTCCAATTCGACCATTCAAGTAACAAAGTATGGAGAGGAAACATTTTACATTTAAGCACTGGAAGTATCATGTTACAGTACTTCCAACAAACGGTCCTGAGTGTTAGATACTGCAGCATTTGGGGGAAGAGAGGGGAACACTTAAAATCTACTCACGTCAGAACTTTATGAATTACATTCAAAGTCCACAAAACTAACTAAACAATGTTTGAGAGGGACAATGAACCAGTCTTTCAGAACTCTCCAACTGGGACAAAATGGTCAGCTTCAAGCCACTCAAACAGAAAATTGTGACACCTTGCAAATAAGACCTGGTTTAAACCATTGACAAAATTACTTTTAAAAATTATAAAGTCCTATGCAAGCTTAAGATAGCTAAGGTGGTTAGAAAAAAAAAAAAAGAAGCAAGTACTAGCAGGTCTCATACTGAGAAGAGCATATGGCAAACTGAAGCCCTGTACAAACTAAGTATACGTAATTCATGGAAATAAAATACTTAAGGTATTTTCATTAAGGTATGTTTCACAGAATCCCCCATAATGGCCAAGAAACAAAGAAACAAAGAGGAAGCTAAAGGGTAAAACAAACTAAAATCACTGTCACAATATGCAAAAATAGATTTAGTTTTCTTCTAGCAACTCCATGCTCAACACAAATGTTTTTAAAATAGGCCTGATTTTCACAAAGAAGAGAAATTAATTCAGAAGATAACAATCAGTGAATACATTCCCAAGTTATCCCTGTATTCTGTCCTGAAGTAGGAACCTAGACCAAGAAAATCATCACAGCAGCAAGACAGAACAAATTCAGTGCAATATAAACCATATTCTGCTAAAGCTGTCCAAAGTAGAGGTCAGGCAAAATTCATTTCCTAGAGCTCTAGAAAAACCTGAAAGATCCAATACTTCCATCAGAGAAGGCACTGATACAATCTGCAATAAAATTAAAGCTCTAGAATAATTTTGTGAATACCTGATTTATACTCAAATGTTTACACAGGCCTTTATTTAGAAGACCAAGTTTTCATATGACTTGTAAATTGCCAATATATGAAGCTTCTAAAAGTCAATAAACAAGGTAGAAATTGAATAAAGTTACCTAGAATGAAACATCACAACATACTCCAACAACTTCAATTACCTGCCTACTAATAACTCAAACCAACCATCTTGGTTCTCATGCTGTTATGGACACCAGTAATTAATATAAACATCAAAAGCAATCATTGTAGAAAGACTGGTCATTTTTGCAAAGCTTGGCAAACTCTCAACTACCTGCTGGTTATTAATTTCCAAACATATGGGAGCTCTGTGGTAATACACGTTAAATTGATTCTCCCCTACAAAATATAGTATAATGAAAATGAATTATTAATCTTCTGAAAAATAGAGATAATTAAGGCTATTCGTATTTGTTGCAGGCCATGCATAAGCTTAGATACACCATATTATTCTTACAGAATTTACTGAATTTAAGTACTTTTCACTACAGCTACACAACTGAGATTTTATATGCCTGGAAGGTTTGGGGAAATTCAAGAAAGAAAAGGGCTTCCATATTAACTGACAATTGCAGTGGCTCCCATTGTTATCTATGGCAAAGTAATGCATTTGGTCAAAATACCAGTTATTTGGTGTGAGAAAAAGTGCCTGTAAGGCATTATCACAAAAACTACATTAAAAGTTTTAAATCAGAAGCTTGTCCTTTCAAAGAAGTCAGTTACTTTATTTTCCTCCTTCTTTTAAAACACTTAGGCAGTAAAGGCTGAATTTCATCCAGCTTATTCAATGTGCCTGAACCTTCCCCTAAGAATAAAGCTATTATACAGCTGATATTTTATGCTACAGTCAGCTTTCTTAAAAAGGAGCACGCAACTTTAAACCCATTACAGATTTTTTGGTAGTCAGATATCAGTAAATGTGGTTTGCAACCAAACGACCCATTTCCTGGTGCAAGGAGCTAATTTCTGGTACTTGAAGATAATCAAGACTTACTAATAAGTTGCCTTTACAGTTCACTTCAGGGATAAAAACAAATTTAACAGTTTCATAACCCAGGTAAAGAATTACTAACAACAAATAACGTTTAATGGACTCCACAGAGAAGGGAGATCACAACTTTCCATGACAAGTTTATTCCACTACATTAAACAACAGGAAAAGGCATTTTAACACTCAGCTTCCCAAGATCTTAGAGAGCAGGTGTCAATATATTATCTACAGCTCCACTTTTTGATTGTATCATGGTTAGTAAGGAAGGACATACAGTTGGTAAGACTTAAGTAGCTGCAAGTAAAAATCAGGAACACAGCGCAGAGAAAAATACTCTTGATCCCTGTATATAGAGCAAAGAACTACTCATGACACTGATGCTCATGAGATTCTTGGCAAGTTGGGCCCCTTCTATTTTCAAGACAGAATTTCATCTCCCTTCCTGCCATGTGATCCAACTTGTCAAACATTCCACAATGAATGAAAGGCCTTGGCACAAACCCATACACAGCTTCACTATCCACGGGGAAAATGAGAACCGTGCTTCCCACACAACTGTCAAATTTTGCAATCCTCCAAATGCAATTTGGTTGATACTCTATTTATTAAAAGTCCATTCCATCTGAACACTGAGTCAGAAATCAGAGGGAAAACACTTCCGGGATATGAAACCAAATTTCATGGACTACTCATTCCTACCAGATTTCAACTTCTTGCTAAACTTTGGACTTTTGTACCAAAATAATAATGCCATTTTAGTATTCAGCTACAACACAGACAACTTTTCTGTTGTACTTGGTATTACACACTTTAATCTATGAGTATAGGCTGCATGACTACACTTTCTAGAGTAAAAATTTAAATAAATGTCAAGATGCATGTTAAAAAAAATATGTGCAGGGTTTAGTGAGAAGCATGAATGTATTCTGAAAGTGTTCTCCTCTGTACCTGATTTATACAAGCATAGAGCTCTTCCAAACTAAGAACATAAAAAGGTATGCTATATTGTTGACTACAGAATACTGCAAAGTTTTATTGCCATTTAAACAAAGAAGCCATAACAGTTAAATGAGCTCAGGCAATAGGTTTCAGCATCAAAAGGTGCCAGCTGTAAAGAGTTATGGCTAATTGAATATGGAACTCCTGCTTAATCAGATAACTGCTCTGCTATTTCCAAATGAAATGCCATTTCCATACTGTATGAAAATGGCCTGTTTTATTGGTAACCAGAGAAAACAATATAAACTGTAAATAACATTAAGTGCTGTGTTTACCCATTCCAGGCACTGAAGTAGCAGGGGATCCAGGGCGTCTTGGTAAAACATTGGATTGCAAGGATGGCACAGCAGTTCTTTCTGGGAGCCCGCTCAGAGCTGGTGTCTCTTTCTGCAGATTAGGAGATGCTGGAAGTGGGGACTTTGGAGAGCCTTGCTTAGGAGTTGCAGGTGAGGGTGTAGAAGCATTTCTTTGAGCTGCAGTCCTCTGACGAATTTCTGACAAGAACATGTACATACTGAATTTAATATCCAGCATTATAAGCAAGATATTAGTAGAAGTACATTAATATTGTAACACCAATAAGCAAATTACAGAATCAAACAAAACCAGGAAGGTCTAAAACTAAACTGAGCAGGTCACAGAAGTAAATATCACATAGAAGTAAATACCACATAGAATACTATATTTCACTTATCATAACTGTTAAATACTTTGGGCAAAATTCTTCTAGAAGGAAATTAGAGAACAGAATCATAAAGTATCTGCTAAGGCAGAACGTTGGACATATGAACAGCTAGACTCAAACTACAATGGATAGAATTGATGACTTTTTACTGTGTGGCTTAAAAATGCTTCCAAGTATTCAGCTTTCCATGGGACCAAAATTACTCATTCAGTATCTAATATGCCCAAGCTACGTGCCCAGAGTTATTAAAAAATTCAGATTGGATAAATGAAACAATTCTACAACAAGAAGAAAAGGTAATACTTAATTCAGGTGATACAGTTTCACTCACTCATTTCAGTAACCCTATCAACAAACCATGTGCATGGATTCTCACAAATCAAGAATGGGCTCTGCCAGAAGACATCCCTACTTTTACCTCTTCTCACACCACTATCAGTTACTATTAAATCATTATCATGAAAAACTTAATATATTTCCTCAGTTGTTCTTACCTGAAGCCAAATATCACCAGAGTAATATATCATGCAAGCCTGCCATTCACACACTATTGCAGGAAATCAAACTGAAATGTAACCATTGCTTTAGGTCTGCAGATATTTACATGGTTAACAAGTAGCAGGTTAGTCTCCACAAGGGACACCCCAATAACACCCACACCTAAGGCTGTATGTAATACCCTACACAGAGTTAGTGTATAGCACCACGTCACTTTGAACCAGCCAGAATGTCATCTTCCACAACGAATGGAATTTAACACTACATTTGGACTTTAAAATCATTTCCACGAGTCTCAAGACTAGAGATTTTATCTGCTGACTTTGTGTCAGGCTGGAAGAGTTTAAATGCTTAGCAGGCAGCTTACAGGTCCACTGGCAATCAGCCACTGGGAAAGAGGTATGCTGAGTCTGAGGGAACAATCCCTGTCCCCCAAAGTACAACTACCACACTAAGCTCCTGCTTTGGGTGGAGGAGGTGAGCATGCTACATCAGCTGGCACTTGCTAAGAACTGCTTTCACTGAAGTACTGAGTCAAACACAACAGTTCTGTGGGAATACAGCCAATCTAGCACCATGAAAATTGCAACATACATAGGTCATGGTCCTGCCTACTTATCTGTACATATAAATAGGATTAATACACAACAGAAGAACGCATTAAAATTCTTTGGTATCACCACTTCTAAAACTGCAAGTTGAAAAACTAGTCTCACTAAAAATCCATCTAGTTCAGTTTCCTACAAAGCAGATTAAATTACTACTTTTTCCCTGCCATACCATGTGCGTGGCCGCACTACTTCACACAACTTCATTGTCCAAATTTACATCACCCAATGAGTCTGAAGGTTCCGTATTTTCACTTAACAAGTAAGTCTGCCCCCTCATTATTTAAGCTGTTCAGAATTTGGAAACCAGGATTAAATGGTGAGGTATTTGCAGAAATTCCTTTAACATTTCCTGGGTGACTTGCTTCTGGTTTGAAAATTGTTCCTGTGTTGAGAGTTTTATCTGAAGTAAGAATTCATTCCTGATGAGCCTTTTCCACTAACGTGTCTACAAGATCTTTTTGTGAGAGACATCAGCAGTAAACTTTCAAGTTTTACTACACTAGGATAACTGCATTCTCTCTGTGCTATCTGACCAACAGGCATGGCCCACCTCCAAACACAGAATATTGATTAAAACCCATGATTTATTTAACAATTATAGTCAAGTTTGTGTTATAGTTTCCTGTCATGTGTTAGTTTAAAAAATTAAGCTAAAAGGTACGCAATTTCTCAAGTCTTCTCAGGTCCACATATGTACAAAAAATGAGTGATAAATATTAAGCCTAATTCCACTTGTTCCAAGGTCATTTTAAACATCTGTAAAGGCATCTCAATCCATTTTTCTTTTCATTACAAAACCCTCTTTATTATTGTTTTACGTAGAAAAATGTCAAAGACCATGACTGTAATTTCTACATATGGATGTTACTTCTACGATTTGAAGGCTACCTTTCTAGATCATGTGGTTTAAGCATATTATTTTAATTGTTTAAGAGTGCTGAGTCTGTTTCAATAGGTCACGGCTATGTTCACATTTATTCAGAGCCCATAATACACTATTTCTAAGCAATTTCCACACCGCCTGCAAGAGTTTTGCCCCTTTTGCCTGTTCTTTCTGAAGGGTCATTTTTGGCAAGTCTTCTTGAAACGACTTTCAATTAAAAAAATACTGCTACTTTAATAACTCTCTCCCCATATTTTTTTCCTATAAAGATGCTGAACCAGTACTTTACAGTCAGTATTAGAGAGAAGTGCTTCAGTAGTTTTAGTCTCATTACAGAGTTAAGAATGCAAGACTCATTGCTAGTTTCCACAAAATATTAGGTCATTCACAATGCCTTGTCTCCCCCTTCACTTAGAAGTTCACTTGGCTTTCACTCTATTCTGTGATTCATACTTAAGAAATGGCCAACACTGCTGCTTCCCAAGTAAGAAAAGTCACCAGAATTTGCATTATGAGAAAGTGAGAAATGCTCTTCTTGGCACAACCAACAGCCCATCCATTCCAGTATCTCCATTCACAGAATGGCTGTAGATGTTATTCAGTGACAACACACAAACCTGAATTTCTGATGCTTACATTCCTGATGCCATCTCCAGGACCCATTAATGCGTTGTCATGGACATCAAGAGTACAGCCCTATCTCCTCATTCTAGTATCACATATGGACCCTTTACATGAACTCCCCTAATTCCTTTTAAATCTGCTCTGCACTTCCACAATAACAGTCCTAATATTCTTTGGAAGTAACTGAATACGATCTATATACTTCTCAAATTGCCTTAAGATGTAATGCATTAAAAATGAGCCTCTTGCAAAGTGCCAGATTTCCATAATTCCAAGTTGCATAACTTAGCTAAGAAACATGTCCCTTGACCTCAACACTAACACAATTTACAGCTACTGCTGATGTAGTTTTAATGAAGTTTTGTAATTTTCCAGGGATTTTCTTCAGAAACGATATTCGTGTATCCAAAAGTCAACAGCATGCAGACAGATAAATAGCTTAAAAATAGAACTTCTATTCTCTAAACACTCTACAGTTCAAATTCTGCAGCTACCACCATTGGACACTTCAGACATAAGCAGACATCACTTAAGAGGCATCTACTCAACTGATGATTCAGTATGAGCTCTTGAAGTCTATTATACTACTGCAGTGGTGAGGCAGTGACGTGTTTCATGTTTACAAGTGTAACTATTTCATTTTTTCCCTCACTTCAAAACACCTTGATTTTTGTAGAGAAGAATACATTATTTTAATAGAGCTACAATACACCACACTACACTGCAGGTCAATAAACAGTTTACATAACTTGTTAGTTTTAGTATCAAAGACCAACCAAGCATTTTCTTCCTTCCTCCTCATGCCATCCCACAGCCTGCAACCATCTTTTATTGCATTACTTTTCATTCAGGTCACAGTGTGATCTCATTTACAATACACCCCTGCTAACAGTTGTATTAGCAAAATGGAAAGAGCAGGTACCAACAACAGGATATTGCTGATAAATAATTTGCTGCAAATATATACTTACCCTATTTTTCTCTATGGCCAAAGTACTGAATAATAAGTAAATATTCATTAACTGTACCCTTCAAAATATTTCTGAACAGAAAATTGCACTTAAATTTGCAAATTCTTTTCCTCCTGGATTTCCTGATGGTTTTGTATGCCAAACACAAGATTGACCTAAGTCAACTGTTAAAACTACCATTACTTATTTAAGCAGTGCATTTCAAAATCACAAAAACTGCAAAAAGAGCTAAACACACAGGAAAATTGGGGTGCTACCAGTTGTTTTTCTGAGAACCAATGATTATGCAATACTGATTAAACCTCTGTACCAATTAGTATGATGTGCAAGCTTTCATTTCAACCAGTAAGTCAAAAACATACAAGCTAATTAACCTTCCATCAGCTGTCTCATATACAACATTGGCCAACTTGATTACACATCAGTCATTATTTAACCTCTTTTCAAAAAGACTCAGTTACAGAGCTCAAGAAATTGAGTTCTGTAACTTGGCTAGCCTGAGTCCAAAGTGAGCAAAGAGAAGATCAAGGAAGCTTTAATGTTAACTTGCTAACAAATACTTTATTATTTCAAACCACTCTAATTCTACCTCATACTACATGCACCAAATTACACCACGACCACATAAAGGTGTCATCTAGTTGCAGTAAGTTATATACTGCACAGAACAGAAGCTAATATTCCTTTTGGGCAGATATTAAAGTGTGAACAGCAATAAGCTAGTAGGTTTCTTGATAGCTAAAAAATGAAATAATTACTGCATATAATAAGTTATTTGGAAATTAAGTCTCCATAATTTCACAAGCCAAAGCCAAACACAGCACGTCCCTCTTAAACTATAAGACACTTCCAAAATAGAACAGGTCTGACTAACCACTTACACAGGGACAAAAAGCTGCACCAATTCCAAATTCAATGTGTGAGAGAACAGATTGGAAAAAAAAAAATTGTGCTGTATATGAACAAAGTTACATTCATTGACTCATTGTATCATTTAGGTTGGAAAAGACCCTTAAGAGCATAAAATCCAACTATAAGCCATGACAATTTACAAAATTTATTTTCCAAAATCCTTTCCAAAGCTAAACCGCACTTTGATTCAGGATCAAGCAAGAATATCCATGCACCCCAAAAAGTTGAATCTGTTTGAAAGAGAATTGTGCATTTATTTTCTCAGTTGCGTCCCCACTTTAGAGGTTATTGGTTCGCACCATGACAGTCACAGAGAGCATTCTTTGCAAATGAAACTGTACTGAAAGATTCCTTCCACCAAGCCCCAGAGTGCAGTTTAAAGCTAGCTCCAAATAAAACGTTCTAAGCACAGACAGAGTGGGCAAACTACTCCCCAACTGTTTCACATATCTCCTCATATCACACATATCAACATAGACCACAGCCTACAGTGACTGGCTCACAGAAATAATTCTAACGCTCTCAGAACCTCTCCCTCCCAGCCCTTCTATAACAGTCAAGACATAATCAACACAACACAGCATATGCTGGATCCAACTGATCTGCTTTTGTCTGACTGAATCAAAAGCAAGGGCATTATGCTTTGAAAACCCAAACATTCACAAGACTAATTAATAGACACTGACCAACTCACTTCTCACCACTGCTCCTTACACAGCCTGGGTAGAGGGGAACAGATCAGTCACGTACATCCTGAGGAGTTTCAAAACTGCTGCTGCTCTCTCTTAAAAAAGCCAGAGTGACTAAAGACTTATCATTATCTAATTTATAGTTAATTTTCTGTCTATTTCTATGTAGAAACACGCACTTCCAGGCAGTTTCATCCCTGGCCAATGTTACTTGCATTTTACAAACAGACCTGTCACCCTGCTACTGGACTACTGGAGTGACTTCTAACATAGCTCAAGAAGGATGATCATAAAGAGTTTTAAAATGTTTTCATGGCAATTTGAAGCTAAGCAAGAAGAACAAAACAGCAGATCTGATGATGTGGTTTATAAACACCTTTGTTAGTAAATCCAGGTGCTCTGCACTGGACAAAACAGGTACTCCAAGAGTGAAAAACCGGAAAAATAGAAGTTTGGTTACCCACAAGAGTTAAACACAAAGTTGATAATTCTAATATTAAATTCCAAAGCAATCTATTTTATGAAAAACTATGCATATCATATTCTGCTGTTTATTTTGAGCATCAGCCCTTTCAGGTTATAACAGCATGTTAACAATAAAGATAGGTTTTAAAGTGTGAGTGCAATCCTCAGTATTACAGCACATGACAGATTTATACTGTGTTCATACAAGCATTTTCAATTTAACTACAGCATATCACACTCAACCTTAACAAAACTTAACACGAGTCAGTTTGCATACATATTTGCAATGTATCACATTTTTAATATCACATTTTTAATGTAAGCATTCTACTGTGTGTGAGATCTGTCAAGTTTTGAAACTTGTGTGGGCAATCTAGAAACAAGGTTTCCTTGAAACACATTCAAGTTTCTTTTATTTTATTTTACTCAATAGCATCTTGAAATGGAACACTACAGCAGGAAAGAACTGTCCATTCTTTGCAAGGAGAAAGTAGTTGAATTATGCACCAGCTTCTTTTTCCTCTCTGGGCACCAAATAGAAGTAGTTTAAGTACTGCATTAGGAAAGGTCTAACTAGCCATAAACAGAAACACAATTGAAAAGCTAAGTCAATGAATATTACACAAGATTGGAAGACACCTTAGTATTCTAGAAAAGTTGCAAGTATGCCACAAGAAGTTAAATTTTCTCTCAGCTTCAACATCAAGAAGCATTAAATATCCTGCTGTCTACCACATCAGGCTTTAGTAATAGATCCCTTGCCTGAAAAATACAGAACAGTAATGGGCACAGCCTAATGAACAGTCTATTAACCCTAAATAAAGGTCAATTGATCTACAAATTTTATCATAGACAGACTTCTAGACTGGAAATTTCTGTGAAAGATGAGTATCTATGCTAAAGAGCACCCGTTTTACAGGGCTATTACCTTGTCCAGGTCTTGGGGTTGCAGATGTTCCAGCAGATGGTAGTTCAGTCTCCTGCCAATTAATTATAAATAACATTATCTGAATGCTCAGCTCCATAGTACCTTTCATATTACATCAGTAACAATAACAAGATTCACCTTTGCACTTGATTCTGGATCAAACCTTTCAAGGATTAGTTTAGCAGTCTTGTACGTTTCCTTTTCCATTACTTCCTCAAGCTGGAAACAGAAAGGTTCCACACATCAATAGACAATTTTTCAAAGTATTTCCCCCCCACCACAGCCTCCCATTTACAAGCATCTTATCAATGTTACCAAAAGGCAAAGCTCATCCATGAACCAGTAGCATTTTCAGATACCTGAGGATTTGCTGTATTCAATGGGAAATAAATTTTGCTTTCAAGAATAGTTTCTAAACTCCAATGGACTACTTCTACTTAACAGCTTTATTGCAAGGAAACACCAAATATTGCTAATTGTTTACATATAATGAGGAGAATAATTACAAGCACCAACTTCAATAATGGAATGTGCAAAAATCTATCAGCCATCATTATTGGAAGTTATTAGACATGACAAGCAAATGACAGGCAATTCCTTAGATTTATTTCCTCATAGCACTTAATGCTATTAATTTAAGGAAGGTCGTTAGCCAAGTGCTTTACAGAATAAAGTCCCTGTGCCAATTAACTGCTGTCAGCATCGATTTTAGATTATTTATTAGCAGAAGCAATTAGCTTGCTGCAAATGCTGTGAAAACTCACTAACTAGAGAACAGCCATGGAATTTGCTCAAATGACTTTAAAGGCTGGATCTACATCTTTACAGCAATTCAAACTGCTTTTCAGAAAAAGGAACACGTTAAGAATTTAAATAAAAATTACTGAGAACTATGCATACTTTAGGGAGTGTAATTAAAGCACTTCATTATTACAGCATTTTATTTACAATGCACTCAAGTGGCTTTATGGCTAATACACGGGCTTAATTAAAAAAAGTAATCACTAGTAAAGTATCATTTTAGTGGTTAACAGCCAACATCAGAAGCAGCTTAACTTTAAAACTCTGATAGCTGAAGTTATGAAAAATACCTAATATATACAGAAATAATACATTTTACACTATCTTAAGCAGACCTTTCTTCTTAGATATGCTGACTAATGGCCATATTCAGCTAAAAGTGGGGACTCTGTTCTGAAGTTTGCTGTTGGCATAAACTGCAAAACTGAAAAGGTCAGTGGTCAAAAAACTAAATTCTCTCAAACTCATTTATCACTGCTAAAATAACAAATGGTGCAGGCTAACATGAATTTTATGCTATTATTTAGCTAGTAAGAACCTAAAGTTTCAGCCATTCTGCATACACAGACTGTGCAAGGGTTTTGCATTTAGACAGACCTCAGGACTACAAATAGACCTCAGAAGCTAAATAAAAATTCGCCTCCATTTAATGGCTACTGTGTATTCATTTAACACTCACTCCTCCAGACATTTCTTGAAGTTTGAGGCAATGAATACTATCCAGGCTGTTAATTAAGGACTGTTGAAACAGAAGGGAGTAAAGAAGGAAGTAAAAATCAATTTCCTAAACTTGTATTTCAGCATCACTTTGGAGTTAACCCACTAACTTTGTAAAGCAAATGCCACACAGTGCCATAAGAGCAGAATTAATGACCTAACAGAAAAAGTAAAGTATTTATTGCTTATAAAAGTAAAATATGTAAGACAGACTTTTATACAGAGGGATAAGGGTAGTGAGGTGAAGCTGCAAAGTGGGGAAGTGTTAGCAGTCAGTGCTAATATTTGGATGCCAAATCAAAATTTAAAAAACCCAATTCACCTCATATCAGTGAACATAAAATGCATACTACTGTCTGTATAGCCAAAAAAAGAAAAATGAGAAATAACTTTCTGCAGGACAAAGTGACCCTTAAGAGAGAGAAAAACCAGAATGCTCCACCATCACTTGACACTTTCTTTATCTAAAACACTCCTCACCACAGCAGTATTAGATAGTATAGTAGCTATTTGTGGATACATAAGTTTTGCAAAAACAGTAACATCATTTTGAAACATAATTCAACTCTCACCACAAGATTCAGACATCGGAAGTTATCCTCCACATTACATAGTTTTTGGATAATTCAATGAGCTACTCTTCATATTTTGAAATTCATATATAGCTTTAAAATTCTAGCAAAGCTGAATCTGAACAAGAATTCAGTATCACAAATGACTACCAACTTCTTGAAAATATATAAAAATTGTCAGGATTTCTACAAGCTTCACTATTCACATTTCTCCTGCTTTCACTTGTAGAGTATATTTTTCTAAAGTAAACTGAAATTTGGCTGACAATACCAAATAAAGAATCAAAAAGGTCCAAGTTTACTTACTGTGAGCAAATCAGTGTAATTACAAGAAGACAGTAAAGAGCCTGTGTAAAATTTAAATACTACTTCTGTGTGCATAGCAGAGGAAACTGGCTTTTGTGCCAACACAGGAAGCTCATTTATGAATGCAAATCAACACACTGACTTCTGGAACATTCAGCATCCTGAAGCATAATCTTGGAAAGGTTAACTTAATGCTGAGCACTAACACAGCAAATTGGTCAACACCTCTTACTCTTTTTCCATAATACAGTCTTCTCTGACATCCAAAACTTTTCCTACAAAATAATTTCCTACTTTCTGCCAAGGGCTAACTCACAGCCTATCCTTATGCATAAATACTAAAAATAAAATTATAATGCTGAGCAACCCAAATCACAAGTTAACTCTCTAAGAAAGGTAATACCAGCCTAAACATGAATTTTGCATGGAATTAATCAGATGTCAATAAAGAAACATGGTACCACATTCTCTTCCTATGAACAATTGTATGGATGAACTCCTTCCCAACAGCCAATCAAACAGAATTCCTGTGGGAATGACATCAGCTGCCTAATTTGAATAGTATGAGTAATGTATTTCAAGCTTCTTGTAAAGGCAATTTAGCAACCAAAGACTTCAGCATACTGGCATGGTGCAAACCACTCAGTGCTCACCAAACTACTGTGTGAGTTCATAAATTGAGAATTACTTGGTATGTCAAACCCAACTACGAGGAAATCTTTATGTTCACACAATGCCAAGAAACTCATTTCATTCTACCATTTAAGATATACCAGTAGCAAAAGCTTCATTAAAATCAGAAATAATTCATTTAAGTCACAGTAATCAAGTATACTCTGAACAGATCCATGTCAACATTAAAACCACCAAGGTAACTGACCCTTTGTCAGTAAATATGATTTTTAACTGTATTTTGAGTTTCCAGTTGCATATTTGCAGTACTCTAGCATTTACTGATTAGACAAAACTGGGCTTATACAAGAACCAACTCCTAGCAGAGCTTTTATCACTTACTGAAAGTTATCAAAATATCAGTGATTGTCTATACCTAGAAGGCTGAAGACAAAGTTGATTTAAAAATAATGAATTTAAGTAACAGAACTTATGTGCTGCAATTTTTCCCCACTACTAATGCAACTCTAAGACAGTCTTGAAATCCAATTAGGGTTTTTTTCCTAGGTTAACAGATGCAATTTCTAAACTCTTACCTGAAATAGCTAAGAAGTCCATCAAAGTCTAATATTACACTTAGCCTACTAATCAGAGCAGCTGAGCAAGCTTCAGCAAAGTTTGATTCTAAAATTAGCAAGGTAATTACTATACTAGCTTCACAACTTTGTCCTCAGGCTAAGAATTATCCCATCTTTAAGACTGCTGTTCCAGGTAAACTCTCCATTAATTCCCAGTTCTATCAGCTTAATACCTGTCCCGCGCCCTTGCTTTAATATGCTTAACCCTCTGAACTTGCTCATCTCCCCATGTCCAGGCTTAAGGGCTGACATCCTCATTAACTGAGAAACTGAGGCCAAAATCACAGCTAAACAGTCACAAACACAACCACAGTATCCCTTATGACCAAGGAAGGAAAGAAAGCTGTATCTTGAAGTAGTGCCTTAATTACAGCTAATTAACTTACTCCCTACCCCCAGTTAATAACTCAACAAGCTTTAAAGAATTCACTAGGAAAAAAAAATAGCATAAAGTCAGTTCTGTTATAATTAAGTATTACACAAATTTTGAGTCAAAGTACAGGGTAGACAACACTAATGGCAATTTCCAGATGAAGTATCTGTATTTGTCAAGTTTTAGACCCACACAAGTATCCACATGACTATGTCACCAAAGCCAGAAGAGAAGTTAAACAGAAATTAATTTCTATTGAGCAGTCACTGCAAACCCACCAGGGCATTATAGCAGATGAGGAGCTCACACCATTTACAGGTAAGTCCTGTAACAACCTTACACCCCTTCAGCACACAAGTAATGTCTGTAGGGAAAAGGTGGGCCCCGTGACTGTAAAACAAAAGTACTGTAACATTTTTCAAAAGGACCAGCAATTAGGTAGCTGAGCTGCAACAAAGTGAAAAAGCACAGCTGTTGCAGCAGGCTCAGTGCCTAGACAACAATTTGCACTACAAATAAACAGGAAACACATAAATTACTAATCCTAAATACTTGGAGGACCATAATGCAAATTTCTTAGTAAGTAATCCTACTTGCAAACTCAGCAGCAAATCAGAATTCAACAGGAAAAATAATCCTCTCCCTCCCCATTATTTCACTTGATTTTTGTTTTTCATAGCCAAAGGCACTCCTAAAGGAAGTTAATCAAACAAAGCAAAATCAAATCTGAGTATTACCAAAATGAAACTTTACAAAATGCAATTTATTCAGTGGTTTTATGTAAAAGACGAACTATATTCTGTCTTGATACCTGCATCCCCTTCCAGCTCATTACAACATGTTCTGTTTCATGTATAGTTACCTAATTCTAATGCTTAATTGAATATCTTAAATTACAATGAACCTCCCGAGTCCATCTGCTGAGTAGAAAATACCAACACTGCAGGGATTCAAGAGGTTGCAGTAAGTCCTGTTTCTGGTTCCTTGCTAGGAAGCAGGCACCTACAAGACCACGTAACAATCACAGACTCTGAATAATAGCTGAGTTATAATTCACATTATTGGACTGCCCAGAACTCAGTTTCACTAATCCTGATTAGAAGTTCATCTTTAATGATTAAAGCTTGACTTGCATATATACTCATAGCAATTTATACTTCCAGATTTAAATCCTCCATAGTTACACTACAATTTCATTATTGTCTACAAATTATTTATGCAGCTGTTTCATTTTTGTATTGTGCATTGTCTCATCCTGGTTCTTTACAGTACGTTTTCTTGATGTTTTGCATATACAAAATACACATTTAGGTTTTTCTTGACTAATTTTTTATTGAATGCCTTTTGTCCTAATTGCTTCTCACACACAAAAATTCAGTATTACTAGTTCTTATATAAAAAAGATTTTCATGATTACAGAAAACTAAACCTAAACTGAAATGAAGACTTTACATTTAAGATTCCAAAACCTCTTTTATTCTCCACTGTGCTTTTTCTGCTTCAAGAACTTTTTCTTTAAGGCTACCGAATGACTATGTTAATTGGAAACATTAACTAACTTCAGTTAAGCAGTTTTCATAAAATAAACTTAACATAGTTGTCACACTCATTTCTTTCCTTCCTAGAAAATATAAGCCTCTCAAACCCCTTTGTATCCCCACTACAATCAAAGGACACATCCATTTAAATATTAGCAAATCCTCTTTATCAAAGGAGAATGACATAATTAGGTTGGAGGTTATCTTTTTTACATCTACATTTTAAAAGTGATAAAACACAGATCATGACATAATACCACACTCTTACCCAACTCATTTTTGGTACCTTTTGATCAAGTTTGGTACAAATATCTGGAATACACCAGTTTTAGTGCACCATAACAACATTTTTTTCTTGAAGTTTTACTTACTATTTTTTTCTTTTGGGATTTTAAATCTTCCAGCGCATCATCTAAAAGAAGGACATTATACATTAGTTTTCAAGTATAAAGATAATTTTGGCACATTCTAAACATTGACTTTGCATTGTGAAATCAAAAAAAAAAAATGCACTGACCACTACCAACTCTAAAGATGAGTAAACTTTGTACAAAATAACTAGAGTTTTTATGTGAAAATAAATCACTTAAAATGCTGAGACTGCTTATAAATTATAGCCCACTGTTATCACTTTACAGTTACAACTATTAAAAAATTTTATGTACCATTTCCTCATTAAGCAAACCAATTCTAGTCAGTGCCCTGCCTTGACCTACATTAAAAGTGGTACAACAACGGACCAAATACATTTAATCTCATGAGTCAAAATACAGAAAAAAAGCTTGAGGTCTAAGCATTAATATATCTGAGTACCCGATTTACTGGCTTCAGTATTTCACGTAAACCTCTTAACACATACTAGTTTCAAATGCCAGGTCAATTCCAAGCTTCAAAGCTCAATCTATTTCCCCCTTTCTATACACTCAGAATACAGGAAAGCCTCGAGGTTTGTAAGAACAGCTACCAGAAGGTCATTTTGCTACTACCTGTTAAGAGACTGTTACAACAGGTAGGCACAACACTTAACCTCTCTAAGAGGAAGAGAAAGAAGAAAGGCCAAATGCATGTGGGATTTTCCTGAAAGTCAATGTTTGGAGCTTGACACTCATGGAAAACTCACAGTAATAAACCATCACCTAATGCAGAAGACACTCTCTCAACAAATTAACTTTCTACAACCTCTTTCCACAGGAAGATGATTTTAACAATAAACTGTACAACTTTTTACCCTTTCTCAGCTCTACTGAACACCAGCAGCTTACTTCCAAAAAATACACCTACACCTAAATTTTTCAGATTTTAAAGACAGAAAAAGCTTCATAGAACTACAACACACAAAACCAATCAAGCTAAACACACTCTTTTTCTTGTATTTTATTTTTTTTTATAAATAAGCATTCCATACCATTCAAAGTTACTTCAGGAAAACTGTTACTTGAATTAATATATAATACTTAAAATTAAGAGAGCAAATAATTTCTTGAATTTTTCCAGAAGGCAGAAATACATTTTGATCAAATAAACCTCTTTATTAAATGTGCAAAATACTAAACCTGGCATGCACATATCTGAAAGATTATTATTTATGCAATAAAAGGGTAACTACAACCACCCATATTTGTTAATAGGACATGGCAAAAGACAACATTTAATCCTGGGATGGACCACAGAAGATGGACAATTCCATAAAGTGTGCATCTTCAAATTACCAAGGTACCTCCTTTCACCAAATCTTATTTATATTAGAACACAGTCTCACACGTTGCCCCACACAGATTAACACCTTAAAATGTACTGCAATGCAATATGGCATCATGAAGCCAAATAAACAGTAGAATACAGCCAGCTACTAATGGTTACTCAAGAAACTGCAAGTGCTTTTGGTACCTAGAAATTCCTAGAACACCTTCAAGCATAGCCTTCCACAAAGCAATGCAATCAGTTTAAAGTGCAGGTGTTTCTTTCTGATCACTTTACCTCCTGTACTCAAACAACAACCTCATGAAACACCTGCCCCTTCAAACGTGGCCAAATGGCAATTACAGCAAAGCACTCTCAAGAAACCAACATATCTCATCATAATTAAACCTACAGAAAAAAGGAGAATTTATACTAAAGAAGTCAATACCTGCAATATACCTTATTTATTTTCTCCAGGCTTTGGGACAGATCAGCCTAAATCTTTAACAGTTGTTTGCCTGACCAGTCCTAAAAAGCGAAATTCCATAATTTCTCTGCATCACTTTCACTGGAGTCTAGCCACAAATTTTGTTCATTCAGAGTATCACTCCCAAATCTGGTGTATACCAGTTATCCAGCACAGAGCTTTATTGTATTAAGTAACCATCTCCAGTGTCTCAGTATGTTACACTATCTTATCCCAGAATAAAAACTTAGCTTTGAGCAACTTAGTTGACAGTTTGGTCTCTCAGCTACACTTTCTCCTGCTTTACTGCTTCAACTCTACATTCGATTTTTCTTTTTCAAATATAGGACTTTTATCTCTGAGGTAAAACACTTCATTTTTATCCAGTCTCTGGAATCACACAGAAATAATCCCTTTTGGCATGTTCTATCATCTACTAAACCCTTTAAACACAGGTTCAACAAAAGCACTAGACCAGCGTGTATGCTCAAAAAAGCAATAAAGACATTTAAACAAACCAGAAAAACACACTTTTTTTCTTGTTCAGCCATGAAATGCAAATCATTTGTTTCACCTTAGAAATGAATCACACGGCACCACAGAATATATGGACTATTTTATTTCTACATAAAAATGTATGTTCTGCACTTGGATATCAAATGCAAACATTAAGTTTAGGAAAAATTCTAGAAGTGATGTTTAACTTATAAGCTGTCACAAATTAAATACATCATGCTGTTCTGCAAGTCATAAAACACAGTACAACACTGAGGTTTTCCTGTATTATTGCTCACATCACCATGAGATATTGTTACAGGCTGCATTGCTTTCAAGGAAAGTCTCAAATGAATTCTAACTACTGCAGACAAATGCCACAGATGCTGTTTTTAAACAGCATGCAGATTCATTTTAATGCAAAATTTAACAACTTTTTACATATATCTGAACACCTCCATTACTTTTCGGTTTTGTTACATGACTTCCAATCTTCCTTAGCTCTCAAAAAAGCAGAAAAACACCTGCTTTTACCTTTCCCTCTCAGGAAAACATAAGTATGCCTTGGAGAACTTGAGAAAGAAAAGATATCTTGACAAATAAGTTAGACACATCTGCTATAAATCTCTTCCTTTTTGCATAAGGATAACAGATTAAGACTGCTGGAATACTTGTGAGATGCAAGTATCAAGGGAACTACTACTACTACTGTTTATATTTCCTTTCCCCTTGCTCCTACTTCTACACCGTATTTTATTCCACTACACTTCTGACACATGCAAAGACAGGAGAAAGTTAGCACAATTTTTAAGTGAAGTGGAAGATTAAGCAGTTTCCTTCCTGCTCCTTCATGAACTACGTGGTAGAAAAAAATTTAGCTAATACTACACATTTCAGTATCAACTAAAAGCCTACTCTTGTCTTCCCAGAGCCAAGTGATCAAAAGGATTTATATTATCATAGCAAGCATCATTCTCAACCAGCTACATATTCCTAAAAAAAAAACCACACCACACACCAAAAAAAAACAACAAGGAAAAGGTACTTACTATTTCTTTCTGTCCGTTTGGAAAAGAAAAAAATGAGCAATGTTCTTATACACCAGATTCTTTAGAAGAAAAAGAAGGATTATATTAATTAAAATATTTTACAGTAACCATTTCTGAAGTCATTTAGCAAACAAAACTCTTACCAGATGAGATTTTATTTCGCAAATACAAAGGAGAGAAACCTTCAAACAGTATTTATATAAAAAATCAAAAATTAAATTAGCCTCTTGTCAACAAGACATCAATATTGCTTTAAATAAAATCATCTTTTCTATTAAAATGAACTGTTACTTAAGGCAGAGACATTAAGGCAGCAGCAGCAATATCATCACTTGCTAAAAAATGTTCAGCTGAAAATTACTTAGTCATCACTTCTTACTTGATTTGCATTTTATCCATAAAAGAAACTTACCAGTTATGGCCCAAAATTAAGACCCAAGAGATTTGCAGGAAGAATTCTAATACCAGTGAAAACCATGAGATAGTGCAATTGTACAAATGGTCTCCCAAGCACAATTAACTGATCTGAGTCCTAGTGATCTTAGAGAGCTCTAAGTCTACTCAGTTTCTGTAGGGTTTCAGCTGACTTAGCTGGAGCAGTTTATGTCAAGATAAAGTTAAACTGATCTATGACCATTTTACATTTGAAAGGTCTCTCTGCAATCATCAGGACTTCATTTGTTTTAAAGTTTAGAATTGCCTCTAAATATTAAGCTGACACTTTTCCTGGTAAGTTATTCAGCCTAAGCTAAGTGGCAAACCTCATACACCAAGCCATTCCAAGCATCCAAACCCCTCCTAATGTTAATTAAATAATAGAGCCTAAATTAGCAATGTTTCATTTAAGAAAAAAACAAACTTAAAGGCTAGAAAGGTTATCTGATTAAAAGCATGCATAAGAAAGCAGACAAAAGGCTCTAAGAACATAAGAACATCTTCTGTATTTATATAATGTTTGCCCAGTTAAAAATGCCTGCAAGTACTAACAACACAACCCAAGTTAGGTAAATTAGATAAGGTAACTGGAACCTGAGAGCAGCCTATCCAAGGGAGGAGAAACAAAGAAGATTAACTATTCCATGTTCAAATGTTCGCTATAATAATTGATCTAATAATACAGGTGGATTTATCTGCTTACACAACACAGAAAGTGTCTTCATAAAGTACCATAAGAAATAAATGTTTACAGGATTTAAATTGCCTTAAACACCCCGTTACACAGGCAAAAGCATTATTTCTTTTTTAATGTATGCTTAATAGTCTTCTACCTAAAGCTGTATTCTAAATATCAAGTAAGTCAGACATCGTGAAATAAAAAAGCATTTTCTCTTTAAGAAACCCAAAACAGAAGTTTAATAGCTGACCATTTCCACCAATGAAAAAAAAAAAACCCACAAACCAAAAACAAACCTATTCCTGTAAAAATCAGAACACACAAATTAAAACCAATTCAAATAAAAATCAGTTCAAGAGCACCCTTCTTACATGCTAATGTATTTCTTCAACTTCTTGGGTATTTCAGTATACCTTTAAAATTAATTAAGTTATATTCCTAAAACTCAACTTGCTCTACCAACATCAGTAACTTGCTGAGACCCTGAAGGACTGACCTAAGGCAGAAATAAGTTGGTGACTGACTGCAAGCTGGAAAAGGCAGACATCCTCCCATTTGATTAGGTCTGAAAAATCTCTAGAGCTATTACTGGGTGGCACCAGGCATTCAGCATGGAGTCACCTCTTGACCGAGAACAAAGACAAGCTGGCAGCTGCTTGCCATTCATATCTGCCAAAAAAAGCTGAAGGGGAATAACTTAAGGGGAAAAAAAAATCTGATAAACAGTTGCAAGTCATAAGAAAACAACAGTCTGATTCTAAGTGCTAGTAAGTTGATATCGAAATCAGAATTTTACAGACAGCCATCTTGAGAAAAATAAGCAGAGCTGGAAGACAAACTAGAGAATAAAAGCCCAGCATGCAAATTCAAACCACAGCACTAGAAGCCATCACCTTTAATAATGAATCTTTCATTTCTACACTAATTCTAACACACAAATGTAAAAGGAGGCTGGTAAGACTTCCTCTTTTACAGGCCATTCCTATCAGCATCAACAAGCCTTACACACTAACAAAGACTTTGAAACACTTGCCTTAAGAACAAAATTAATTCATTTTACTGCCAAAGATTAATTTGAGCTCTAATTTCTGTATTAATCCTTTCCAGTCAAGATACTGCTGCCCATGTATCTTCTCCACAGGAGTCCACAACAGTAGTGTAACAGTATATTATGGATAACACAGTATCTTCAAGTTGGGGGTTTTCCACATGCTATGTTATGCTGACCCACACTCATCAAACATTAAAAGACTAAAATATTTACTTCTGACTTTGCCTTTCAAGTCTAAAGCTTGACTACATCTACCAACCACGCTTTTGTACAAAGCTGCTGTACAAATATGAAAGTACTTATGATCATTTCAGCAAATTAGTAAATGCACTGTGCTCCCCGTTGGTAGCAAAGATGCTCAGCAGGCTGCTCTCACCTCCACACGGTCTGGAGGAAGGGGAGGCAGCAAAGCAGCTGTTCAGTGAGGTGGGAGCCCATTTTGTTACTTTTAGAAAAGTAGATTTCTTAGACAACAATTCTGGGTTAATTGTCACCTAACACATGAAAGCGAGTCTCTCCATTCATTCTTGTATTTTCCCCAGGTTTATACAGTACATTTTACATGTAGGTGACACACCTTTGGTTACTTCCACATAGTAATGTTACTTTTCAAATTGCAGTAAAAATAAAACTCAAGATAAGCTCTTGTGCTTACATTACATCACCTTACAGCTGTTCAGACACAGCTCCCTATGCCCAGTATAATTTTGATAAGCCAAGTACTTTAGATGCTATTATCTTTTGATGATAAGACTTAGTTCTACACTAAACCCAGACCCATGAGAGACATTCCCCTCAAAGAAAGTGTCTGCCTAACTACCTGAATTTATTTTAGAAGAAAAAATTCAGCAAGTTATGACATCTCAAGGACTGTCAAAGCAAACCCAAAACCCCTGCTGAGATGTATTTTCCATCTCCTTTTATCAAAGAGACAGCAGTTAGAAAGAAAAAAGGCATATTTACTTACATCAATGGAAATGCAAAAAATGGAAGTGTCATTGTCAGTCTTGCTGTCCATTCATCAGGAAGACACCACAAATATACAATTAAGCAAGTAATAAGGTAAAGAACTGAGGAGTAGAGAAGAAGCCTTCCAACCCACAGTTTCTGTAGCCTCTGATTTTTTTCTCTAAATTCTTCTAATCTCTTTATATCCTGCAAATAAACAGGGTTCAGCTTTATTAGTGCAATTAATAAGAAGTTTTACTAAGCTGCCTTTAAATATTTGCAAAAATCAGCCCTATCAGTTTGATAGTTGATTAGAAAAGTCAATCAGCTTTTTGAGAAATGATAATATTTGCCCAAAGATAACTTTCATAGCATAAATACTCCACACTAATAAAGTTGTGCCATGGGCCACTCGTACCTTATTAGCAATTGGTACAAAAAGTTAAAAATCAGTACTTTTTCACATTTGTAATGCATTAGTGTATTTGGGACAAGTGAAAAATACCAGTATCTTATGAATGGCAGTCTTCACTATCACATAAGTCACTACTAACCATACTCTGCATTCTAAAGCTTTCATCAGGTACCTGTGGAATTTTAAATGCCTCTAAGACTTTTCTACTAACATGGCAAATTGCTGGAACCTCTCCAACATTTTACTTGTTTTCCTTCCCTCACATTAAGAGTGAAATCCTGAACATCTGTATGATGCTTCTGGTACATTAATAAGTGATTGAGCAATGCTCTGCTATGTTAAACATTTTGACTGTATTTCAAGTGACAACAGAAGTACTCACACTTTCACTAAAAGGAAAACAAAAATATCAACAGCATATTTCAAAAGAGTTAATTTCCCCACAGAGTACAGACATCTGTCACAAATGCTGGTGAAAAACCACAATTGATTACTGAACAATCTATCCGGTTACTCTGCCCCTGACCTTACTTACTTCCACTAACTAGAGTTACAACTTCTACCCATAAAACCATACATTGGAGCTTTTCTAATCAACTTGACGAATGGAACTCTGCACTAGTGACATTTTCCATTACATGGGACTTTAACCATTACTTATAACTGAATTGTGTAATCAAGGCAGCTTCATATTCATTCCCATTTCAGGATCTCTAAATAAATATTTGCCCTGTAGTTTCTCACTATCTATTATACAGTATAGATATTTTTTTAATGGCTAAACAGTAGGGGGGAAAAAAGATAACAACTCTTCTGATATGCAGAATCTCTACTACTAGAATAATTACCAAAATAATTTAAAATTTCACAAGAATATTTTACCTAATGTGAGAGAAATACATGGCCAGCAAAAACGAAGTATATTTCTAAACAAAAAATCAAACAAAACACCAAAAAGCAAACACATACCTTATCTATTTTTTCTAATACTTCTACAGTGGAAGGCTTTGCCTGCTTACAATGGAAAGAACAAAGATATTAATCTCACTTTTAAAAACTCGGTATTTTGAGGATTACTGTACATTAACAGTTTCCTAACAAAAAGACATTCATAATAAATTAACAAATCATCTATTTTACATAAAGGTAAGAAGTTTTCCTTGTTTGTGACAAATAGAAGGGACCATAATGAATCACTGTTTTACAGCTGGCATTACTCTTAACTGAAGGCTCCTCTCCTACATCACAAAAACTGAAAACCTCTAATGCATCTACAGCGATAATGAATGTGTGGGCGCAAAGTAAAACAAGAACAGAATTGATGAGTGGCAGAAACAGGCAAAACACAGAACACACAGAGGAAGCCCTAACCTGAGTACTCCAGCTTTTTACTACCATTCATTCCATATAAGGACACATGGTGTAAATAAATCGTAGGGGCTGTCATCACCAGTAAAACTCCCCATAGCAGCAACTGGAAATCCGCCTTCTAGGAATCTTTCCTAATTTCTGAGAATTATCAAACCACAATCTTTCCCCATCCTTCACACCACAAATTCAAAAACCATAGCTCACACCGCATCACCCTAAAAGTGAGTTTCTACTATATAAAACTGACATTCCACCAAAGGTTTCAGCTTTAATGGAGTTTTGTATGGAAAGCTCTGAAGTCAACTGCTAATAAGCAAAGGCAAACCTAGACTCAAACAACTCACACCTACCAGGACAGTAGTCAAAAACCTCATGCCTCTTCTTCCTCACAAACTCAATATACCACTCAACAACCAATAAAAGCAGATAGGAAGACAGACTTGTACAGGAGTAAGTAGCTACCAAATTATTTGTTAAAACAGCCAGAAACATATTCTGCACACATCCATTTCTACCTAGGTCTCCAACCTTTCAAGTCACAGATGCTGCAGTTTCTAATCCAATGAAAAGTATTTAGATTTACAGAAAGAGTTAAAACTGTATTTTTTTTTAAGTTGGCCAAGCCAGTGCCAGACTGGTACTGCAAAGGAAATGAAGACCAACAGCAGAGTTTTGCAGCTTAGTGATTCAGCAAAGAATACTTTTGGGCATGATATCTCACTAGTTGAGTTTTAAGTGACATACTCACAGAAGTTTAGCACTATCATTCAGCCAGCATTAATAGTCAGCATGTTCTAGGTACTCCCAATCTTCTAGACTAAAGGTTATTACATTGTTACACAATGTTACTTACCCTCCATCTTGAAATTAATCCACCCATCTTCTATTGCAGACAAATGTTGGCTGAGCTATTAATCTTCTACAAGAATTCACAGCTAGAAATAAAGCATTAAGCACTTAGGAGCAATCTAACAACATAATCAAAGATTCTCAGATTCATTCCAACATCTTAAGAAATTAAAATATTGTATAAAGCCATTGTCTAGCTATCTACCTACGTGTTATTTTTTAATTCAGTTTTCTGATTCACAGGTCATCCTGTAAGGCAGTTGAGCAGCTCAGATGTGGCCAAAGTTATTTTTATTTTGGAAATACTTAACCAGAGGGTAGTTCTCAAAACCACAGGTGCAAAAGAACTGCAAAAAGAGCCACCAAAATACTCCAGCAGAAAAACAATTTCAAAAACTTAGTACTGGGCAGGATACTGATTTCCAGTTATTTCCTCTGTTGCCCCTAAGCATAACTCAGTATTCTTTTTTAGCTGCCACTCTAGGCATTCAGCATTAACATCCTTCAGTTAATATTTCTCAAATAAAACTATTTCCTTTTTATGCTCATCAACAAGAATATGCTGGATAGCACTGTTGTTCTTTTGTGTGCTCAGTTTTAAGTTCAAAGAACCAGTTTCAAGATTTCATTTGCTATACAAAGGCACTACATTGGCAGATCTTCCCTGCACAACCCACAATGCACAACCCAGTCATCAGCACATCAAATGACTCTAAAACAGTTCCAAAGGGCAAGAGCAGCTCAACTCACCCTACACAAACCTGGAACCCATGAACAACATTAATTTGATGATCTGGGTTTAAGCTCCTGAACCAAAATTGTAGCAACTTTCCATTAGAAGATAGTTGAATCAATTGAACCTTAGGATGGCAGACTTTCTCTCCTGTCATTTAATATACAAGTTTTAACCTACTGAACAAAAAAGTAATCAGTTCAAAACAACCCTGACAGTAAACTAATGCTCAATCCCAACCAGGGCTCAAAGCTTTTTCATTCTGGAATGAAATATTAACACTTATTAAAACAAAGCAGATCTAGCTAGACAGAAATGTAAGTGACCATTATCTTGTTTAAATTTCCTTTGGCCAAAAATGGAAAGACATATTTCAATCCAAATCTGTTTTCAAATTGTCTGAGGCTGTTAGAACAATTTAATATGTATAGGATATGCACTGCTCACTAGCACAAACACTACTGTAGTCTGGTAATCTCTTCACCTTTTAAGAAAGCCAAGGACTTCAGCAATATAGGCCCTACTGGTTGGGAAACCAACCCTTAAAGATAAGGAAATCCATATTGGAAATGCCACAAAAATGAAGCTAGAACAGATGGGCAAATTAGTTCTGCTGCTGCCAAATTAGTAGCACAAAGGGGTGAGATGTAGAAAAGCAATTACCCCTTGGACTCGAACAAATTCTCAAAATAATCACTACTGCAGCAACTCATCTCAGTAAAACAGCAGTCTTCTTTAAAAAAAAAAAAAAAAAACAAAACCACCCATTCTAATACCAATAATTTTACACAACTGTGACATTGCAGAGACAGGCGAGTTTTTGCATGATGGGTATTGCAGTAGATCTGAGCCTACACTTTCTTCTCAGATATTTCTACAGACATAGATAGCTTTCATGTTGTTTTACAATAAAGATACTGTGTCAAATAGCCAGTTGAGAAGACTGTAAAGCCAGCACGAGGCTCCCAAACCTAGCTTGTTTCCCTAGCACTGCCACTGCCGTTAGGAGCAATGGTATCTCCGAGTTGCAGACACAGAGAGACAGATGCTCACGTGGACTTTGTGTGTGCCATTTTCCTTCAAACCACAGTTTGAGAACCTCTCCACTAGAAGTGTGAGAGGATCTGTTGGGAACAAATTATCCATGAGCTACTGGTGACTCTGACTTATATCAATAACATATTCACAGTGCTATTGCTACATAAGGTTTTTTTAATATATCTGGCAAATGCTTGGAAAAGAAACAGGTTCAACAAGTGTCACTATGCATGTGATTTTACAGGAGCTATGATGATGACAGGCTTTACAGATGCTACTTTGCAAGTCTGTAATGCTACCAAAACCCTATCCCAAAGAGGTATTAAGGGATTAGGGCCACTAGATTCACATTTACAGTTTAGCCACTGAATCCTCAGTGAGGAGATGGAAAATTTTCTATGATTACTAGGGAGTGCCTCAGATGTTTTCCTTCTTCCCCTCTCTTCTTCTTGACAAGATGACACAAATTGTCCTCAACTGCTTCAAGCTCTCCTCCCTCCTCCCTACCTGCCACTCCACATACCTACCACTAATATCCTACTATTAATGGCAAGAGATCGTCTACAAATTGCTTCCCTCCCATGCTCTAACCAAAAAATTATTGCATAGGACTTCTGCCTTCTGAAGACTGCACTCTAGCACAGAGCTGTACATTTCACTGAAGTAGTGCAGTGGGACTTATTCCCCTACACATTATCACTGATGTAATACACAAGTAAGATAGCTGTAACATATCCTAGGTTTAAAACAGACAAAAGAAGCATTAAAAACACTAAGCAGAGAAGCTTAAGAAAACAGTACTACCAATTTTACTACCTGACTCCCTCAAAATATTTATAGCAGCTCCTCTCCCTCCAAAACATTTAAGTTATTTATTAAAAAGCAGAAGTTCCAGACTAAGAGACCAGAGCAGAAAAAACTTCTCCTTTGAAAGAGGCATAAATCCACTAAGTCATCCACGCCCATCCACCCAGCTGGAGAAAATAGCTTCGTGATCTCATTACACTTTTATCAAGTCAGTCTCAAATTTCTTCAAGCTTGTTAATCTTTTAAAGATTAGAAGTTCTCCAAAAACTCTGTCTCCCAAGTAAATTTTAATAAATGACATGCTGAAATTCAAGACTGAATAACATGAAGAGAAGACATATTACAAAGAGAAAAAAAAGAAAAAAGTAAGTTAGAAAATTGTAATCAAGGCCTTGAATACAGACATAAAGACCTCTTCCCTAAAGGAATGAACAATACTTTTGAAAAAGGTCTTTTTTGACAAATGTAGTGATCCCACCTTATGTAAGTATTTTTAGATATTAACCATTACAAAGAACGCAAATTCTACCTTTCAAATTCAATCTCCAGTTCTGCTCACAGTTCACTCACAATTTACTGACCTCAGAAACTTCCACTGGGACCATAAAAAGTTTTTCCAGCTGAGTGCCGCGGACAAGGAAACAAGCAAAACCAAACCAGGAGCATCACCCACCATCTACTGCCAGCCTGTCCTAGGACGCCTCAGCTACAACAAAATACAAAGCTTTTCTCCATTTAAACTTCATTTTCGGCTGTTTCCATCTGGAAGCACCTCACACAGGTCCTATGCTCTGCAGAGCCTTAATTAAAAAGGCAAATTAGCTCCCATACGGACGGCACAGCGACGGAGCTGCGTGTGCCTCAGGCGCTCTTTTTTGAACCCCAAGCCCTGGCAGCCTGTGCGAGGGGCGGCAGCGCCGGGGCCCGCCGGGCAGGGAGGGCCTCGGCAGAGAGCGGCGGAGCCCCCGGCTCCCCGGCCGGGACAGCCGCGCGGCGCCGCCGCTCCCCCGCTTCCGGGCACGGCGCCCGCCGCCCTTGCCCGCAGCCAGGGGCTTCTTCCTCCAAGGCTGCACCGCGGCCCACCCCGCCCCGCTGCCCCGAGGCCAGGAGGGAGAGGGGGGGAGCACCTGCCGCCCGGCTCCGCTTCGTGCCTCAGGGCCGGTAGCCGAGTGCTGTTACGGGGAGCGCCGGGCGCCCCTCTCCCGCCACCCCGCGCCCCTCTCCCACCGCGGAGCCGCTCGGGGCCGGGCCGGGCCGGGCCGCGCATCCCCCGCCATCGCGTACCTGCCGCGGGCCGGGCCGCGCATCCCGCCCGCCGCCGACGCCGCCGCAGGAGGAGCGCGGCGCCCGGGCGCTGCTCCCACCAGGCCCCGCGCGGGCGCGGCAGCCAATCAGCGCCTCGCTGCCGCGGGGCGCGCTGGAGCGGGGCGGGGCCGGGCCGCGCTGCGGGCGGGCGGCGGCGGCCGCGGGCTTTGGGCGGTAGCGGGGGCGCTCCGGTCTGCTCAGGGCCGGACCGCTCCCGGCCGTACCGGATCGTACCCGACCGTGCCGTGACATGCCCGTGCGCCGCTCCCGCCGCGCCTCGCGGCCCGGCACGTCCGGTGCTCCGGGCGGCTCTGCCCAGCCAAGTGGAAGCGGGGCGGGTGTGGGAGGGCGCTCACCGCCAGCGGGGCCGGGGACGCCAGGCCCGTCTTCCTGCGGCTCTCGCTGATCCCTGTAACGGAAAATAAAGATGTTTTAATGCAGGAGGGTCCCGTCCCGAGGGACGGGAGGGTCAAACTGTCGTGTGGAGGCTTGCAGGCCTCCTGACACTCGTGTAGAGCCAATGAAGCCGTGCAAACAAAGAGGCGCCGTGCTGGATGAGGGTTCTGCAGGCGGGCGCGGAGTCCCCTTAGGCTCACAGCAGAGAGCTGCCCTCAGCGTCCCCTTCCTTCCAGTCGGCATGTGCTGAATATCTTTGGAGAGGAGCAGAACTCTGAATTTCTCTAAATCGCATTTCTGTAATAACAATGTCCTCTTCCTTGGTGCTTTACTTTCATCAGCTTTCTTACGTCGCTGACAGCCATCCCTGGCCTCATGCCGAGAGGACACAGGAACAGAGAATAAATACTTGCTCTGTTCGCACTCTCTTTCTGACATGCCCTGTTCAGAAGTTTCACCACTACAGTAACACAAGTGCACATCCGTAGATGTGGAAGAAGTTCTTTAAAGTGCCTTGTAGTAAAAATTTCTATGGAAAAGATGAATATCTTCAGCTGGCCCTGTATTGTTGAACTTGTATATAACAGTGCATCATAATACAGCCTATAAATGTTGTGTTTCTTCCAATTGTGGTAGGTTGACCCTGGTCAGGAGACAAAGACCCACAAACCTCCTGTTCCTCCCCTTCAGGAAGATGAGGGAGATACTAGGAAAAGTCAGAAAGCTCGTGAATTGGGTTAAAGGAAAGTTTAATAAGAGAATGAAAGAAAAAAAAGTGATGCATGGGAAATAACTAACCACATCCAACAAGCAGACAAGCCCAGCAAGTCTTCCAATAACTGATTGTTCTGGAAGACAAACCCCTTCTCCCACCTTCCTATTCTGCAATTCAGTTTTATTGCTGAGTATGACATTATGTACGGAATATCCCCTGGCTGTTTCCCCTCCCAAAATTCTTGCCTACCCCCAGCCTACTCTCCAAGGGAGCAGAGCATGAGAAAAAGTAAAACCTCGGCGCTGTGTAAGTCCTGTTCAGCAATGGCCAAAACATTGCTGTGTCAGCAGTGCTGTTCTGGTCACAGCACCAAAACACACAAAACACAGCAGCATATGGGCTGCTGTGAAGAAAATTACTTCATCCCAGCCAGACCCTGTACATGAACTCAAAAAGAGTAGGCAAAGCTTTTAGGCCAGGAGAGGACAAAAAATATATCCCACTACCTGTCCAGGCAACACAATCAGCTTCAAGCTTTAAGTGGTAGAGCTGCTGAGTCTGACCATCTGCAAGCATTCATTCTTAGTCTGGTCATTGCAAAGTTGATCCTTTTCGTTCTCGCCAGTGCTCAGTGTGAATCTTGCTGCTCTACGTGATTCCACTATCAGATAAGTAATAACTTTAGCTGCCAATCACAGTTTAGAAGTGGCTTCAAGACACTTAATTCAAATCAAAATAATGATGATCAATAGAGAGCCACTGACTCTACTGGAAATACTCTGCTATCAATTACAGAGGGCACCTACATATACAACTTCATTTTTCTCATTGAGGCCTAGGCTGTTTGTTCCTTTCCAACTGGAAAAAAGACTCAGTGACTGAGCCTCTCCTACTCTTCAGGCTGCACTCTAGAACCACTTCTACTTAAATCCTTGTAACAATGCCTATCCCTTTGCTGAGAAGATATCTTTCTTTTTTGTTTCAGACCAGAAGTCCACTTCTGACTTTGATACTTCAAAGTGGGTTGTTGCTGGAGAGAGACTGATTTAAATCTTCATTTTTAAGCTAACACATTGAAGTGTGCTGACATCTTTTTCCATGGTCTAGCATCATATCCACTTAAAATAAATGCAAATAATGAAGATAATAATGTTCAAAGGCATTTGAAAATGCTGCAGGAAACAAAAGTGTCTCCGAGAATATGCTTTTTCTTTTTTTGCTTTTTGGTTTTTTCCAGAAATGTCATAAATACTTTCAAATCACAACAAAATTGATTCCTGCTTCAGGGATGAACCAGAATTGTGAAGGAGATCCCAAACTCTGCCTCTGTCCTTGGGGCTTTTGCAGAGCTGATTTTTATGCAAGCCTCTGCCATGAAAGTTCTAATCATTGCTGTTCAGTCATGGATCTCTGTAACTGGTAGTTTTTAAAAAGTAATGTTAGCTACCATTACTGAACCTTACATACAGATAAGCCACTCATCTGGGTGATGTTACACAATAGCATGCAGCTCCCTGTTTGCTTAAGCACCAAGATCTACCAAAAAAAAAAAAAAAAGAAATTATGCCCATGTAGCTGCTGAGGATAATAAAACAGAGTATGAAAACATAACTTTGAATCAGCCAGCTTAAAATTTTCATTAATCTGGTTCAAAACTGCCCCCTACAGAGTATTTAAAACTCTTAAATAGATTCCCTTCAAAATCCTTCATTATCAGTGGGATTAGTGTTTAACCTGACTTTGCATAACCACTCTAGCAGCAGAGTACATCTTCAGAGTTTTCCTCAGCATCATAGGCAGCATTTAGCACTTTCAATCCCTCTATGTGCAGAACATTGAACAATCAACTTATTTTAGAAATCAAACAATAAGCTTCTTTTACAATACTTTGGTCTTGTACCCTAAGACTGCTATTGAGAAGAGTTTTTCCATGGTAACATTTGTAGCATTCCTATATTTTATCAATACATGTAACCTAGTAGTCCAATTTATTTTTCTAAATAAGTATATGTGTCTGTACCTTGTTTGGAAAATGCTGTCTCATTAAGAGATAGTTGCCAGATTGTGTTTACTTGAGGTTTTTTATTTAAAACAGACCCTTTTGGACTTCTTTGGCTGGTGGGGCCATGTGGATGCTGGGGAATTTTGGATGGGGCAGCAGAACCTTTGTTTACACTGCAAATGGAGATGTGATTGCAGCAAATGAAGGTATGTATATAGCCTAAAGACCACTTCAGTACCCATGCTACTAGGACTATACTCTGTGCCATCTCACCATTTTTTCACATCCCAGTTATTGGGAATTAGGTGCTGCTGTACATTGCATTGCTCAGGCTGAAGCTGGAGTACTGTGCCCCAGTTACCTGGTCTGCCTTGGCCATTCTGTGCTCACTGCTGTACACCACAGGGGACTCCTCAAGAGCACAGCTTCACTCCAGGCCACTCCCCCATGCTCTGTGTGCATCTCAGTGATTAAAGCAAGCCCAAGCTGTTAGGGACACAATCCAGGCTCTCCTCAGCTCTGCTCTCCACCTGAAAAGCCACTCTACCACCACCGGTGGAATAAAGGTGCTGCTGGGTTTGGGTGGCTGCAGCATCCTGACATCCCATCCTCAGTGGAAGGTACCCCAGCCAGTGGTGTTTGTGGATACCAAAATTTAATCTGGTCAACAATGGACCACATAACTCAAGGACTGGAATCTGTTTTCTCTGCATCATGAACCAAATGAGTGCTTGCTGGTATTCCATAAATGACACACACGTGGTAACTGACACTCATTTTTGAATGTCCTGTGTAATTCAGCTTTAGCAAAAATATAAATATGTTTATGTATATTTTATTTATAATATATTTGGAAAAGCAATATAGGAAGAAATTCTTTTTTACCAATGCAAGGAAATACATATGCAATTCATTATTTTGAGTGGGCATATCTGTAGTAAAAAAGAGTCTCTACTTATCTCTTAACTGATGTGACTGATTATGATGACTCCACTATTTTCTTGTTTTGTTGCAAGTTCCAGTTAAGACTGGGACTGTGAGAAGAGCAAGAGCAAATTGTTTATATTACAAGGGGCAGATAGAGCCCTAGTAGAGGGAATTGCTGAGCTGGAAGGAGTTGAGGCCTGAAGGCCGATATAAATTGGTAGCTGCAAGAAAGCTTAAAATTGGATTAACTAAATATATTGTGTTCAATTTTTGACATTCAAATAATTTCAGAGCATACAAAAAAAGTGGAACTCCTAAGCTGAGGTGACTTCAGTGACGTATTTTGACAAGATGTGCTTTAAAAATTTGTTCTACAACAAGAGCGCTAGGAAAGATATCCTAGTTCTGATTTAATTTTTCATATGTAATAGTATATGCTTCTTTTGATGTTCTGCTCCAACTGTAGTATTTGGAGTATTCAGATGTCTGTATTCCTACAGTTGCCTCCAGTTCCCTGAGCCTTTTGATATTTCATCACTCGGGGCATTTGGATGCTCCATCACTTTCATTAAATCCTTTGCTTCTGACTCTTGCCAGAAAATTATTACCTCAAAAGAGAAATATATAATCCAGCAGGTCAAAAGGTGTAATATCAAGTGAAAGACTCATATAAAAATCTCTTAGCAGTTGCATACAGTCATCAGAAAAAGCCAAGATCAACTTTTCCACTCCATAAAGTATTCTTGTTGTGATTAAGACCTTTGCTTTTGGTTAATAATATTGCTATTATTACTACTACTTAGTTTTGTTATTGCCGTGGCAACTGTTACTGTTGCTGTTAGTTGGTACCGTTACATAACAATAACTATGTAGTTAGTTATTATTACAATTGTTACTATTATTGTTTCTATGGTTATTTTACTGATTATTGCTCTGTCACAAATGTAAACAGTTAAAGCATTTAATTAATTAATTTTTGTCTTAAGCCTCTTGGTTGATACCCTTTTATATACTTGGAAGGCAGTCAAGCTTAAAGTAAAAATGAGAGGTTCTTTTTAATTTGACTACTATACATCTCTGTATGTTTAGCAACATGGTTAAACTTTGTATTATTTTTGTGCCACAATGAATTAGGGCAGGTGATTTCTTTTAAAATACTGAAGTAATGTGTTCTGCCATTAAGATCTCATGAGCAAACAGAAGAAGCCTAGTGTGAAATTGTCACATGAGAAGCAGAAAGATGGTTTTACCTCTGTTTGAGATAATTCATGCTTCAGATCATGTACAAAATTTTAGAAGCAGTTATTATATTTGTGTAAGTACCTCCCCTTCCGTGATGGGCATGACTTCAAGCTTCTGACCCTTTACTGGTTATAAGGAGTAATTTATGTTTATAGTTGTAAAAAGTACTATATAAACAATAACTCAATGTTCTGTTAAAAAAAAAAAATACTCAATTAAATTTACCTAGTTTCCAAATGAAAGCATAACTATTGTTGCTAAAAGTATTTAAGCTGTATTAATACCTAAGTCAGTTACATTTTTGCTTCCTGGAGAAGTTTGCTCTTTAAACAAATTAGAGTTCTGATCCAACAAGATTCCTTCTATTTAATAAACATGCAAGTACATCCTTAAATTTTATTAACATCTATTTCCTTGAAGCTAAATGAAATAAAGAATACTTTCCAAAAGCCTTTTTAATATGGTTGTGCCTACTGGGCAAAGTTGAAACTACCCCAACAAAATAAGGGCCAAATTATGAAGTAATTTGAATGAAACTTCTGTTGACCTTAAAAGGATTTTTACTTGATTAATAATAATGGAATTTGGAACCAAGTGAACGTGATTCAAGGGGTGGATGAGAACGTGCTGTTGTTACTGCAGCAAGCCTTCCTTCCAGGGCACTGTGTGTGTGTGCAGAGCACAGGCAAGTGCAGGAAGAGTGTCCCATTTCTGCTCAACCTGACTGCGTTTTAATGCTTTCTTATTAGTCAAGCTGGAGGAGACAGGCAATGAGAAGGAAAGTTCTAATTAGTACATATATTTTGCTTTTGATAACTGCTCAAATGGTAGATAAGAGCATTACCTACACTGAATGCATTTCATACATACTCCTGATTGTTGCAACAGCTTACTGTAATGAAGTATTAAATTTACATATAAAATTGTTTTCAGTAAAGTATGAAGAACTGGATCTGCTAATAAGCCTTGTTCTGGTTGGAAACCAAACGGAACCAAGAGTCCCAGAATGCCAGAAATAGAACAATAAATATTTCTGGCACAATTTCAAAGGTGCATAATGCCAGACACAGACATGTAAAAGTAATGGCAAGCTCTGCAGAGATTATAAAAGAAATAAAATCACAGTTCGTAATTCATATAATCATGTTAAATAGCAGGCTTATAAACCAATTCTTATAATAAAATCCACATGTAGAAGTATCTGTGATTTCATTCAGTTAAAGATGACAAATATTAGGGCTCCCCTTGAAAGCAAATATATATCTTGCAAGCTGAAGGACAATGAACAGTTGCTTTGTGTTCATGGTTAAGGGTATAAACTCTGCTAGTCTTTTCACACGTGATTTTCAAATAACATTTCAAAGAACGTGAAATTTGCAAGTGTTCAGAATTTTTGAGCATATTGCAGCTACTGAGCATCCTTTACTACAACTATTATGGCTTCAAGTTTAGATAATTTAAGATCTGAAATTATAAGTCCAGTCACGTGCAAAACTCCCTGGCAAAATTATTTTCTCATAGTATGTCACACTAATAAATGTCTGAAACAGAGCTTGCATTAGAAGGATGCCCAAAATATTCCCTTTCTTAAAATGAATTTATTTCATTAAATACATTTAGAAGTTGGACAAAAAGCAGAACTTCTACTGTAATCACTCCAAAACCTTCAAATGATAGTATTCAAAACAATTTTGAACCTCCTTTGGTTAGATAAGGGTGCTTAGATAAAATTAATTTGTCTTGAATTTTAAAAATACACTTGGGAACTGGCATTTCAAAGCAGCGTGCGTTGGGGTTTCATTGCACATTTTTGGGGTACTCTCTGCATTCTAGTTGTAAACTAACCCATAATCAACCAATGTCAAGCAAGGCAAATTATAAAGGTGTAATGAGTCAAAGGTAAAATGCAGATGAGGCATGGGGAAAGAGAAGAATTTGGAATAAGACTTCAAAGATTTAGGCAAAGTAAACCAGAATAAAATGCATTAGAAAAGGCTGATTTTCCAGCAGAAGCAGCACATCAACTTGAGTTCTGTTGAGAATAAAAGGAGCTACTAGAAAATATAAATAACACATAGTGAAGTCTAGGACTTTTGTTTTAGGGCAAAATACATTCTTTGTTAGATCTGGGTTATTTTATTAAGTGATATACATTTATCAATCCTAGATCAGTTCTTTCATGCCAGAAAATCAGGAAAAATTGCTGTAATACATTTTTTGTTTTTTGGTGAATTAAATTCTTTATGAGGAATAGTAGTTTTACACTCTCATTTCTTTATCTTCACTTTAAAACAGATAGGTGCTAATCTCAAACTTATTAACCTAATGAAAACTTAGTTACTCTCATTGTTAGCTGCCTGTCTTAGCAACTTGTTCTTCAAATAAACACAAGCTCCCTTCATTTCCACAGAAGTTCTAATACCATAGTACACTGAGAAGACCTGTGAAAAATAATATTTGGCACATTGATAATTAAGTAGTATTGTCTTATTGATGTCTTCTTGATGGACGCTTTTTTCTTTTCCTATATATAAGGTATATACAGTTTGGTACCATCTCTGTTTTATGTTTGAATGACCTATGGCTAGCAAATTAGATCCTAGAATTCCTGGGAGCTTCCACAGCACAGTTATCCCTCTCCTATTTTATAATGTAGTAAATGATACCTCTCTGATACATGCAATGACAAATAATAGGCTTTCTTGTTTGAATTCTTTGCTTACTCTTTGATTTACCAAGAAAACTTCCAGAAAGGCTTCAGGTGGGATGCTGCAAGGGATCTGATTTTCAGCAAGTGCTAATTGTCTAACCTTTGAAAATCAAGGGGGTTTAAATGTCAAGAGCAGAGGAGTCCATACTTGCTAAGTATTTTTTTAATCTAGATCTACACAACCTCCTATTTTCCCTGATTTTTAAAAAAATAACTTCTGGGGCATGTAAATTATTTTACCTTTTTGTTATAATATAGCTTAAAATTAACAATCAAAATAAATCATTACATTATTTCTGAGAAAAGTGCAGGCACCACACATATTTCTAACAATCTATAAATGCATTCCTACAAAGTTGTTTATTGGATAAGTCTGGCCATAAATTGGCCAGGACACAGAACTTTATATGAAAAAAAGCAGAACATTGAACAAAAACATTATATGTCCATAGTATTAGATTTAAAGTAAAGTAACCACAAACTCCTAAACATGAATCCCAAAACTCACAATCTTTATAATGAAAGAAAAAGACCACATCATATAACTGTCTTAGCCAGGCAATTTGGCATTTAACTTGTTTATTTTTCAGTTAAACAAAATCCAAATATCTCCGGGGAAGACAATGCTAATAACAAACATAACCACATAAGCTTTGTATATGAAGTTCAATTTTAGCTTTAGTAGGGCCTATCAAATTGGAAATTGTAGTAAAAAGCCAGTAAAACTTAATCAAAATCTATCACATGGATAGACTAGGCATTTTGTTTTTACCCAGGTTTCTGGTCTAATCCTGAGTCCTGAAACACTTGGATAGTCCTTTGATAATAACATAAACTTTGTTAATAATCTATCATATTCTTAGCAAGGAAATTCTATCTTAATAGAATAAATCCTGCTTAATGGGTCCATTAGAGAAAATGAAGTATATTTCCCTATTGTTTTTCTGATGATAATAAGAGTTTTCTTGAGTATGTGATTCACTAGTGGTATAGCTGTTGTTGATTTCCCTAAGAAAAGGAATGGCCTGCTCATGGAATAGCCACCTGCAGCTTACTGATTTTAAAACTCTCCTGAAGACACTTCTTTAGCAGAAAAAGTATATGCATTAATTAATGAATTCATTAATTAGTGTATTTCTATAATATTGATGCTACATAATTATTTCGATGTAGCTATAGTTATTACACTAGCATCATGTTTTGTTCTTTAACACATGCTTTCCTCAACTCAGAAAATATGCTTTCTCTGTTCTTTGAGTGTTGCCTGAAATTACAGCCTCATCTTTCATCAGTCGTAGCGAGATATTTTATCTCCGTACTTCTCCAGAACTTGTTGGGGTTCTACACAGTGGTAGGAGGCCACTCCTAATGCAGGAGTGAAACCTGCTGATTCCATGATACACATCTTCTTAATTCTTTGACTGTTTTAATCTGTTCTTTTAACTCTTGCCCTTCATAGTGTTTAAAAACTAGTAGAGTTGAAGGACAGCATATGCTTCTAATATGATTCTATCTTTGCTGCTGCATTATCTGAACTGTGCATTGGTCTAGGAGATTGATTGTCCCATGCATCTAATTTTGTAACACCTATCCCTTGTAAAGCAACAGTTTGTATTGGGTGTCATAGTGAAGAAATTCCAGAGGTTCTGACTTTTAGAAGCAGACTACTTGAAGCATTAAATGGAGGCACTTACAACTGGATATGTTAAACACGTCAAAAATGGAAGACTCCTCTGCTCTAAAGTGATCTTTTGACATTCAGAACTTTCCTCACTATCTCATTGTCTCATTGCTTTATTGAAAGGTTTTTTAGTTATTAACTTACATTACATTAGCATATATTTTCACATTTTGAACTAAATTTTGTTTTCAGATGAGCTGAAGACTGCTCTTTGACTTCAGCAGAATTTTGTGCAAGGACGTCTACAACCTCTGTGGTAGAGCACAAGGCTTCTCTCTTGATAGGAATCACAGAACAAGCCTTTCTAAGTTTCAGAGAGATCCTAGAGTAAGAGCTGCCACCCTCATTCTTTACCCCAGATCTCAAACAAGAGAAAGGGCACTGGTGCTCATAATTGTGACAGCCCTCATGGCACATATATAAAATACTTTCATTTCCAGAAAGGTCTGTGTCTCATCTACTTACACATCCACCAACCAACAGTTCCTTCAGCTCATATTACATCTCCCAGAAAGTCATTTTGGTTAACTATGAGAACACAAGGAAGAACAGGATTAACAGAGGTTGGAACCCCTTTATCCACAGCCTCAAAACCAGACTGGTGCCAAAGCCAGACTCATGACACTAGTCACCCTCTTTGAGCCTGAGCTGGTCTTGTGCTGCTGTGGTCAAACACTACAAGGGAGACTTTAACTCCCAGTACATGGGGAAAGCCACTTATCTATATGTCAGAAACGGGTATGTTTTGAGGAGTTGATATCTAATTAATTGTACTTTTTAAATCTTTGTCTTTGACATGAGAATTCAGTGATCCACCCAGCTGCATACAATTAAGAGCAGCAGTTTGGCATAATAGGGTGAGGAACTTTTAATAGGTGTTTATAGGTTAAAAGAATCAACCTCTCTTTTAAATCAAAAAAGAAGTAAAAGAAAAATAGTAATGCTAAAAAGTAGCTCAAATTCAGAATGCCCTTAGAAGAAGGAGCACTTATCCTGGGAGCTTCAAAATGCCAGGACTTCAGAAGACCTCTGTTTTCCAGTATCACCAATAAGGAGAGTGGGAAAATGCTCTTGAAAATTTTAATCTGAGAAGACAAAAAAAAATTACATTAGCATTTTTTAACTACTTGATAGGTTAAAAACATTCCAGCAAAAGGGTCTAGATTGAGGTATGTGAGGCAGAAACAAATATTTCTCCATAAAATGGCTGCACTAGCGTAAAGAGAAATACTTAGTAGACTCAAGGTGGGAATTTAGGGAATAGTATTTTTGGTTTTTTAACAGGAAATACTGTTTAGGCGTTTTATATAGGGGGTTCTGCATTTGAGAAGGGATAATTTGCTCTAAAATATGTGGGCAACCAGCCTAAATTCTCTAATTGAGTAGTTTGCTTATAACCCCAGGCCATTAGGTGAATGTAAACTATTACAGGCTTAGTAAGAAAATAGTCCCATTAGGATTTTTGTATTTGTATGTGGTTGTGGGTTAGTGTGACTGTTTCCAAAAGGATGGATTAATGAAAAGGTCTTTTTTTTCTGAGTTTGCAAATACTCACACTCTTTGAAATACCCACATTCAGATAAAACTGAAAAGTTCTTTTATTCTTGTTATATCAAAAATACTAGATCAAGGCTTAGCTATTAGTTTCAGTGTGAGTTATCTAGGATAAATCACAGGTATGTTTGCAATCTTTACAAAACAAATATCCTAATGAAATAACTAATTCAGGTTTTTATCCATGTTTCTTAAACAGTCCTTAGTTTTAAGTGCCAGCCATTAGTGCAACAAAAATTGTCCTCTGGGAAAACCATGGTCTTTCTGGAAATGTTTCCAGCCTTCATACTTCATACATTTGCTTCAACTGCTACTGTTGTCACACAAGCTGCTTGTGAGTAGAAATATGAGTCTTCATATTTCTACAAGGAGGAAGACAACTTTATGTGCAGCTTCTTTTATACTAATAATATTAAATCTTGTACTTTTCACTACATAATACATCCCTCTGTTGTACAGTCTATTGCTTTTCCAGTTCCCAGGCAAATTTTAGTCTATTACTATCTCTTTTTTCATGGCCACTCTATGTATGTAATATAGTAAGATGTTAAGAAGAAGAAATATATCTTCAATTAAAAGTAATAGTAACAAAAGCCCTACATATAAAGACATATTAGAAGTCAGTCCTAAATTCATTGCCAATTTTCAGCATCCTGCATCCTTTTCACAAAACCTGAGAACCAAGAGTTATGAGAAACTACAAAGTCTGTGAAATGAGGAAAGTCCTGTAATAGATTTGATGCAGGAAATGGTAAAGAAAAAGTACTTTTGTCAATGGTGGCTAAACTCCAAGGGAAAAATGTCGTGGCAGAGACAGATAATTCCACAAATGAAATCAAGGAGGGGTGTAAGTAGCTCAGTGTCCCTTGGACTCTAGAAAATATTCACCTAGCAAAAGAAATGCCTGATCTGAAGATTGTTGCAGTGTTCATAGAAGTTGACCAGTTTATCAATACAGTAGGGACTGTAATGATTAAAAGAAAAAAGCTAAAATCAGAATATTTTTGAACCAGGCCAAGTAAAACTGAAATAAAACACTGGAAAAGGAAGCAACACAATGAAAAAAAAGGTGATATTGCAACAGACAATCTGCTTGCTTGGGGAATTAGAGGGAATAACCTCCCAAGTGCAGCTTCCTGTAGAATTAAGAAAGTATGTAAAGGGGATTTATTAAAAATTGAATGGTCACATGTTTATCTTATAACATCAAAATATTTTAAGTTGATGATGTTTCTCCATTATACCAGCAATATAAGGGATCCTGTTCATCAAGTAAAATAGTGATAAATAGATAATCCCTGTTGTGAGAGTTTTAAAAAGTTAAAAGCACTGCAAGTCCAGTAAAACAAAGCAAAAATTAAAAAGAATAAGCATAGAAATACAGTCAGGAGGGAGCACTATGTGCAGTAGCATGTTGTTCTTACTGTATCAAGAAAATCTGATATAAATGGCAAAGCAAAGAGTAAAGGGCAAAAGCTGAGAATTATAATCTGAGTAGGTTACCAGGACAGCACTTGAGAGAAAACATGAAAATTCCAGAATTTTTTTTTTAAGGCAATCTTCTTGGCATCACATTCAGTCTTTTCTTCTCATAGAAAAAATCCTCCACAGGCATTCCTGTACTCTCATCCTTCCTGTCCCGTACTATTTGCACAAAACCTGAGAGCTTGGAAATTTGGGTGTCTCAGGTCTCAGTCCTGTGGCCTGGATCCACATGATTCACCATTACAGCTACAAGCAATTGCAGTGGAAGTTTATTCAAAGCACCTCTAAAAACCTCCTGATGCAGTGCAGCAAGCAGGTCTGCCATGTGAAGGTGGACTCTGTTCACTGCAGATCTCTAGAGAAATTATTTACTAAGCCCTTGCACATTGCCACTCAGGATGTGTGAAATAAAAGGCATATTTATTGGTCAAATTGGAAAAAAAGCACATACCCAATTTGAGGGCAACTCCGCTAGTCTTAAGTTGTTTGTCTGACAAAAGGCTTTAAGATCAGGGTTTATTTTTCTACTTCAGAGGAAACAACGTATTTTTTACTAATACAAGAGCTTAAATTTTGGTGTTAAAATTTTCAAACATTGGTCAGATACAGGATGATTGTGTGTGAACAGCATAAGTTGGAGTATCAGGGACAACGGACAGTGCCATCTTCTAGGAGGTGTGGGAAACATTAGCTCTACAAAGTACTGTTTGCAGTACCAGAAATGAAGACTGAATATCATATTCAGAGAGTTTGATGGCTGTAATTGCACAAATCCAGGTGTATTCCTGGAGTCATGAATTAATTTTCACTTGTTCATTTGTTCTTCCTCTTCTGCCATCAATACTAGCCTTCAGCAGCATTTTAGGCTCTAGCTTTTGCCATCGACAATAGGTCTGGTGCCATGGGTTGTCTCTCCAGAGGAAGTTAGAAAACAGCCCTGAACAAGGAATATAAACTGAACATTGAACCCTGAACATAAAAACAAATGAAAGTTTTACTAACTTCATCAAACACACTTGAATTTCCTGCAGTACAAAGAGGCCATGCTGGCAATGGTTTTCTGCAAGAAGACTACTCCTCTGAGGAGTGTGAGATCTTAAGAGCTGTCCCCTTCTCCCTGGAAGAGAAAGTGCACCATGAACACTCATCAGTTTGTCTCTGATGGTACTTCTGAATTTCCCAGCCTCTGGTTCCTCCCATCCATCTGACCAACTGAGAAAAACAACTCTGCTGTGATACAGAAATTTGTCAGTTTGATGCAGATGTCTCAGTTGCAACACAAATGTCTCTCTCGGTTTTGCTGCCACCACCTTTCGTGTTCCCCACCCTGCCATACAGAGTCTGGCTGTCTCTAAGGTCAGAAGTGAGACAGTACAGCCTTGAAAGTGTGGGACAGGATTTTTCAGATGTTCTAATACTTGGACAAATTCTCCTTTGCAGCATTTGAATCCTTTCTTCTGGTTGCTCTCTTGCCTGTCCTACTATAAATATTTGCAAAACAGGTAATTTGGACCAAATATTGCAAAATACCTGCAGCCATTGTATGTGTGAGGATCAGGTTGCATATGCAGATAGCTCAAAATTTTCTGAGAGGCCTTAACTGCTCAAGAAGTCTGAATCAAATAGTAATAAGCAGTTAGCCTTAGCAAGTAAATAATAGGAAGCAAAATATAATAGGGGCAATGGAGACTAAATTTTGTTGAGAAAATAATAGATATTTATTTCCTTCAGAAGTTTTATGAAGGAAATTCCAGATGCTGAATACCTCTGAAAATCAAACTACATTTCACTGTTAAAAAATGCACTTAGTTGCCTTCTCTCAAAAGTGTTATTATTTGCCCCACATAATTTCCCAGCGAAGACTGCTCAGAACAAGCTAAAACAAAAATAAATGTCAGTGATTAATAATTTTTTAGTCTAAAACATTTAGGGCAAAGCAGTGACAAGGAAGGGATGAGGATTCACAAGCAAAGTAAATTTCAATAAATCTTCCACTCTATTTCTACAGAGTTCCACATTATTTTACCCCACTTCAGCTTTTCCACAACTACCCTGGGGAGGTGTTTCAGCTGTGGTGTAACTGGAGGGAGCCCTGAACAAAGCTGGTTTGGTGGTTCTGAACAGGTATCTCAGCCTGGCTGTGCAGGGACATTCTCCATGGGACGTACTGTCTTTTAGAAACTGGGAACTGCTATGTGCTGTGCCATCCATCTGTGATCATGTTCCACTCTTAATCTCGTTTTAGACCTTTTGACTTGAAATCTTAATGTCATTGTAGCTTTAAACTGTTCTTTGGGATTATGTTTAGAGAACAATGAATTCACAAGAGAGCTGATTTTAAAAGTACAGGCTGGGCATAAACCTTACCTACTACGTAGACATGTAGTGGATACAGGAACTCTATCTAACTTAAACCCAGGGAAGAAAGCCCCAGGATCAAAGCCAGACTTTGTAGACATATTTAATTATGTATTACTGGTAAAGCAATAAAAGCTTACAATATGGGCTCTATTCACAAAAAGGACATTGTTTTGTCATGTTCTTCTTGTAAATTCCTTATGCATGACTCAAAGTGTCATTTTACATGAGATTCATAAAGACAAATGTCAGTTCTACATGGGTGTACCAATGTGTTACAGAGTTTAATCAAAAGCAAATGTGTATGCTGAAATCATATGTGCCATTAAGAGCATTTTTGCCCATAAATTGAAACTCCTGTTATGGACAACAGACTGAGCTCCTATGCAATAAAGCTGCACTAGGCCTTCTGCATTTCCTGAGAAAGTTTACCAAATCATTGCAAAATGCAGTTATGATAATGGAACCATTATCTCAGGGAAGCACTTCAGGAAGAGTCTACATACTTAGCATTTGTACTTCCATTTCGGGTGCTGTCAGAGGAAAGGGTCTTTAACAACGTGTGGCACTAGAGACCATTGCAAGAGTTCAGGTTTACTCTTTATAAAATAAAAGTTAAGGTAGCTGCTGGGTCAGAAACTTTGGCTGAAAGAATGAGGAGTTATGTTATTGGGGAAAGGGTTGAAGGCCAATAAAACAAGGATAGGTAGATGTTGAAGTATTGTGAAATAGAACACTGACAAAATGCTGAACAGTAACTTCCATAGCTATCGCAGGGAGGCATCAATGCCTCTCAACTGAATTGGATAAAATAATAGAAAGCTTGCATTTAAATGCTTCCTTATGGCAGTAGTAAATGCAAAAAAACCAGAATCTTTAAAGGTATTAATTACAGAAACAATAATGGTCAAAGATGAACTTACAGGAAATAGAAGTGCTATAATAATTCTTCATGTAGCACATATAATCTCCCAATTTATTATGCTTTATAACCATACATCACCTCATTTCTGTTAGCAAATAAATCAGAATTTACTGTTAAAGAAATACAAGTAAGTAAATAATAATGAGATGAAGATTACCTGGAAAAAATCAGCACCTGAAAGACAAAAGGAACATGGCTTGTCTAGTTTTTTAATGCATAGTTAGAAAGTCTGAAAATATCACAGACATCCAGGAAGCAAACTGATAGCATACATTCAGAAAGGAAAAGCAAGCACGTGTCACTGTGTTTTGTAAAATATTTTTTCTCACCTGCATTCCTCATGTATTACTGACATGTATTGACTCTGCAAATGAAACTGTTCATTGTGAAAGAGATACCCAGGGAAAATCAACTAGTTTCAAAAGGTTATTAATACTAATGAACAGTATTTGCATCTTGGAAAGCAAAAAGCACTCGAGTTAGAGTTAGGCTAACTCAGATTCTTACTTCTGATCTACATCTTCGTTGGTTCCACTATAAAGTATTTTATTGCAAAATGGAGCAAAAGCCAGATTCTTGATTCCACTTACTGTTTCTGTTCATCTGCCTTCTGATTGCTTAGTGGAATTTAAAATTTAAATTCTCTTTTCCAGCAGTTTTACCACACACAGACATGTTCTTATGGGGGAAATATTTGTCCCACAGGATAACACCATAGGGTTCACACTCCCTGAACATACCACAGCCATTCTTTCCCTGCCATGACACCTCCCTCTCCTCCCACCAAGTTTATTTCCCTAGACTGAGAACTGTAAGGACAGAGAAATGTTTTTAGTGATAGTGATCATCTTCCATCTCTACAGAGAAAGGTTCAAGTCCCGAAGGCTGTTCTTCAGCTATGGAGCTGAAGATGTGACCTTGGTGAATTAAAGTAATTCCCTCCTGTCAGTGAAGAGGTGAACTGATCCCTGCATTTACCCACTGAGGACTGTTTCTTGCAACGTTTGTACAGTTGTTACCAGCAGTGTGTTTTCTTTCACAACGTTGGCTCTCAGCACTGGGTAACCCACGTTTGGTTTCTGGCTGACCAAAGGCAGACAGGAACCAGGGTGTGGTGCTACTGAGGTGCCAGGCAGAAACCAGGGAGAGCTTGTGGGGGAGCCAGCTGGGTGACACCCACACATGGACCAGAACATTGTGCAGGTCTGCAAAATGCATCTCTCCTGACTTAAAGCCCTTTACACATGTAGGATAGTTTTGGTGTAGGAGTTTTTTCCCACCCAAAATATCATCAGAGTGTCCATTCTGAAGGAAAGCTATTACTTGTTTTAGACGTCACTGGCACCAGATCTAATTTGTCCCTACATAGTGTAGGAACAGGTATCGTTTTATCTCCACAGGGAAATGTTTTCTTTTTTCCTTAGGAAAAAATTGCATGCAAATCATATTAGGGATTCTTTCAGTCTTTTTCATTTCTTTTTTTCCTCTAACCTGAGTTAGAATTCAGTTCAGGTATATGTAAATTATCCCACAGAAAACTAAATATAGCAACAACTGAGAGAGATTAGATGAGGCTGTGTGATGTTTTTGTGAGCTGCAATTAGACAGCCAGCAGCTTCCCTTGTAAATACCAGACTTTAAAGGATAAAAGGCCAGTGAATGTTTCCTTCAATAAAGTGCCTTGGGAAAAAACACCCTTTGCTTGCCAAGTGGGCTCGAAAATAATTTCAGATGGCTCATTCCAAATTCATTGTATTTTTACTTATGTGTGAATGCAAATTTTTAGGAATCACTAACAGGTTTGGTTTTTGCCCTAAGTTAGAAGGAGTTATAGTATAGGAGAATTCTCCTTGAAGTGAAATCTCCTCCTTTAGCAAGGGACTCACCTAGGACTGTGCCTTGCTTCCACCTGTTAAAGCTTTCTTTAGGTGCTTTGAGTTGTGCTTAACCCTTGAGCGAGGATATGTCACTGAGATTCCCGTTGATCTCCTCAGGCTGCAGCCCCAGCCCTCGGCAAGAGGTGTCATCTCACGATTTACTTCTGCTGATGCAAGACCACAGGGCTCTCTTGAGGGGCTGGGTGCTTCAGTCACTTGCTACAGAGAAAATTTACAGGGGAGGGGGAAAGCGTTCACAAACGTGAGATAAATAAAATTAGTGAAAACTGATGTTCAGTCCTAGGGAGAGAAGTAAAACTAACAAATAATAACATTCAGTCGTAGTTTTGCCTTGCTACATTTTCTTGTGTTCTGGGTGGTTGGTGGAAACAGATCATGCCATGAACCTCCAACAAGATTTCACAAATGTTGAACTTTACAAAACATTCCAATATTATAAAAATGTTGAACATTTTCACAGCAGTACATACAGCTTGTCCTCTACTTTTTTCCTGCTATGATCATTTGGCAGAAAAAGCTTTAATGTGTTTATACAGCCCCCTTGAGATTCAAAAGTTTCTGGTTTTGCTGTGAAATCTCTGTCTTTGGCTAGTCACCCAGGGCAGGTCACTGTTTTTCCATTTTTCAGATAATAATAATACAACTTATCTGTTTTCAACTATTACTGCAAGACTTTCTAATCTTCCAGAAATAGTCTTGTGTCACTGACTGAAGAATTGTATAAAAGGAAGACAATAAGTTTAAAGAAGCCCTACCATTTCTGCTTATTTCACAAAATTATTGCATTTAGGGGGCTTCAGAAGAGTGATACTGTAATTAGAATGCAAAAATAATGCATTTCATAACTTAAACTCTCCATAAGACAAATGGGAAGAAATAGAGACATCATATTTTTAGACAAGAAGGTTGATAATAATATAATAAAAGAAAAAAATATCCTCAATTATATGCATGGAAAATTATTTGCATATGTGAGGAAGAGCTACTGACTTAAAAAGCAAAAGGAAGGATGATTCTCATACTCACTTCACAGAATTACTGAGTTCCTAATTTCCCTGTAATGTTTTGTATTCTTTTAGGACTCTGCTTAGATTTGGCTTTCCCGTTCCACTTTTGTACTGTAGGTACTTTATATGAAGCACAATGTATTTTCCAAATGGTGAATACTCCTAATTACTCTTCTGAAAGGAGCAATAATTCCAAAAACGGAAATTGTTTAAAACCTCACAAGACAGCCCATACAGTCTTTTAGCAACTCAACTGGTGCTTCTTTTTCTACCAGGAAAACTCAGGGAACCCCAGGCACCTGCTATTTCCATACTGAAACATGCTGAATAGGAAAAGGTATCCAGGGGCTACTAATGGAAAAAAGAAGGGGGGCTTAATACATAAATTCTGAGAAAATTACTAGTTTAATATAAAGGCAAAATCAGCCTAACAAGAAAAAAGTCAAAATGTCAGGTTATATCCTTTAGGTTTTGAGGACCGTGCCAAGGCAAGGTGTGGTGACCTGTAGTCAGGGCAGTTGGATTTGGCCTCTAAGAGTATCAGCTAAGGAAAATGCCAGCCTGTATTTGGGAGAAATGTGGGGACAGAGATAAAAAATGCTGCATGGTCTGTTTCAGTGCAATGTTGCTGTCTCATTTCCCAAATTCTCATTTCAATAACAGTGGCTCCTGAAAATGTGTAAATTTGCCACCCTTTTAATGGTGGGTTTTATTTTAATATAAGTGTTAGGACATTCAGATTCTAATGAGGATCCTAGAATACCATCTAGATTTAATTTGATCTTTCTAAAATCCAAATTTTATAGAGATAAAATCATGAAATTACAACAAAACATACACACAAAACAGTAAGGGACTAGAGGTATCCTATCAAATGGAAACAAAACAAAACAAAATTACCATGTCCTTGTGACAATAGGATGTCTGTTACTGAAACAAGTTCAGTTTAAGCTTTATGTAATAAAAAGAATGACAGACCTAAACAATAAAATTCCAGAGAGACCATGTAATACCTAGGTCAATATAAATTAAAATTTGCTTTATTTTCATAAAAGGTCCTACACTGCCAGATATGTAAAAGATTACCTATGAGACATCTCCCCCCCTCCCCCCCCCCGCAAAAAAAAAAAAAAAAATTCACATGGAGGCACTTCCAGCAGCTGTAAACTAGATTATTTTACAGCATCTGCTAGCCTGGAGCCAAATGTATGTTTGACAGTCCCCACTGAGGACAGAATACTATTTCAATCCATCAAATACCTTTCATTAAATCATTTTTCAGTTACACCTGGTGTATCTACATCTCAAGGTACAAAGAACCTCTTGTTGGAATGCGATGTGTTTGTAACACCACAGAGCACCTGCCCAACACCCCCCAGGCCAGCTGCACTTCTTGTAAAGCGTTCTCAGGGAGTTTGAGAGAGCTGGGGTTTTTCAGCCTGGGGGAGAGGAGGCTCGAGGAACACCTCATTGTGTCCTTCCAGTACCTAAAGCAGACTTAATAAGACAGAGGGAGAGCAACATTTTACACAGGCAGGTAAGTGATAGGGCAAGGAGAAACGGCTTTAAACGAAAAAAAGAGAGATTTAGATTACATTTTAGGGAGAAATTCGGTGCTCAGAGGGTGGTGAGGCACAGGAATAGGTTGCCCAGAGAAGCTGGGCTGCCCCATCCCTAGCAGTGTTCAAGGCCAGGTTGGGTGGGGCCCTGACCAGCCTGGTCTGGTGGAAGGTCCCTGCCCAAGGCAGTGAACTCAATGATGTTTAAGGTCCCTTCCAACCCAAACCATGGTGTGATTCCATGATCATGTCAGGTGCTGGAGATTTTGTGCTACTCTTCTCAACAGTACTGTCTTTGAAACCTGCTGTGATTGAACCATTCCTTCTGCTTGCCCCAGGATGGAGGATGTGCCAGTTGGACACTCCAGAGTCTGCAAGAGTGACCAAGCTGTGTGGCACCAGCAAGAAACACACTGGAGTTTTATAACGGTTATAATGGCTTCCCTGCATATCTCTTCTGGGCATCATTAATTTCTGTCCTTTACTGTACAGGTAATTCCATGAACTGTCAGCTGTACTCAGTGTCAGCCAAACAGTAAATTTTGAGAGAGAAGTTTCTAATACACAAAAGAGACCCAAAGCAGTTATAAATGTACACTAGCAGTGTGAAAACCTGGTGGAAGAAACTGTATACTCCTTTCCAACCTGCTTTAATACTGGTTTAAGAGTCAGAAGAAAAAAACCCTGTTATTTAAGCAAAGTTTAATTAAAAGTTTGTATTAAAACTTTGTTTAAGTAATAAAACTTCTCCTTCTGATGGATAAAGCTATATGAAAGATGACTGAGAAATATTTCCATGCTCTTGCATTGGCTTCTCACCAGTGTCACAGATGACATTCTGGCAAGTTGGCATTCAGCTGAAAAACACCAAGTAGTGAAAAACGTGTACTAGAATCCCACAACATCTGACAATTTGTACTACTGACAAAACCTTATATTTAAATATTGGTTTAGCTGTCTTGATTTTGAGACTGTTTCTAACTTACTTCTAGAAAACTAATTAATTGATGTATCTAGTTTGCCAAACAAGATGCAACTCAGTTACATTATTTAAAGTAACTGCAAGGGAAACATCAAAATTTCTGGAGAATACTTCACCCAACTGAGGAGCATGAAGCAAAATCTAAAAGCACAGACTTTGTTTAAAATGTGATCAAACGGAGGCAGCCTTGAGCTAGGTTTAAACTCATTAGGTTCAGATGTTGGCAGCACAGCCAAAGTAGCAGAGTGCTCAGCCTGGAGTAACATCAACTCCATCAACAGATGGTGTATTCACCCAGATTTTTGGATAGGTCATGTAATTCACACCCAGCACTGAGCTATTGGAGCTACACCCCAAGTTTGTATAAAAGTCACTAGAGTGACTGTATGAGCTGCAGGCAGGGCAGAGCAGATACTGTTCTGTGCCTTGACTCCAAGGAGGGTGAGGTGTGAGAATGTGTTTGCATTCGTGCTGTGTAACCCTAATGAGTCACTCTGAATGTCCAGTGAGAGACACACTGAATATGTTGACTCAGGGGCAGTTATAATGAGACTGTAAAGGGCTATAATTATAGGATTTGCTAATGGCCCTGGGTTATTTTGTCCCTGACAGATCTTTTTGTAGGTCAAGTGCTGATATTGCTGGCAAGTGAAGCACACATCAAAATATTTTTACTATAATGAATAGCTAGGACTAGGGTATTATCTCAGTTGACTGCAATAGTCACCTGCTTTTCCAGTGAATACTTGTTTCCTTGTTTCTTCACATGGGGAAAGACAGCTGTAATAGATTCAGGAGAAAAAAAAAAAAAAAAAAAAAAAAACCACAAAAAACGGTTTTATTCATCTGGTTCGTGTGACCAATGAGGATGTTAATATGTTACAAGGTTACAAGGGATGCAAGAGAAAGAATGGGGTTCAAGACCAAATGCACTTACCACTACCACAGGTACTTCATCTAACAGAGGCAGTGGGTCATATAACTCATAAAACTTATCTCTAACATCTCAAAAATTGTGTTTGCCTACAATATGGTTGATTTGGATCCAAAATGTGAGTCAGAGGTAAAGGCAGTGGGCCATTCAGCAGCTCAGCAAACAGGGTGTTTTGCAGAAGGATACCGTGTCAAATCCCACCTGTGTTCCTTTCTGACATGCAGCTGCTTCTGCTAATTTCATTCTTCTGCAATATTATCTATGCCTAGTTTTAAAATCAGCTGTTCTCAGGTGAACATTTATCAAACCAAACTCAAAAATTTGTCTTCTCATGCTTTAATAGATCATTATTTTCAGCTTGTGATAGAAACACTTTCTCTGATGAGTTCAGTAATGAAACAGAAATTTTACAGAAGCTCTTTCACTTCCTGGATCTAGTACCTGCCTTCCAGACTGAAAATTTCAAAAAAAGAGATAACTTATAGAGGGTCTTTTAGAAAAGAGAAATGGCATTTCAAATCCCAGGGGAAACCTTCTCAAAACATGCAATAACTTTTATGCAAGACCAGAATGACTACACAAATATTATGATATCTATCACAGACAGAGGGGAGAAACTTGAAAAATTTTAGTACTCAAAGTAGATCATTATCGATAACCAGTTTCAGGCATTTAGCACTCAGATGAAATACAAGGATCATAATGTGGAAAAGCTCCCTGCTGAGATATGCACAATGCTTTGCAAGAGAAGAAGAATGTTTTATTCTTCTGTGGTTTGACAACAGGCTAATAGTTTAGCAGAGCAAGAGAGTATTCATATACTGTACCTCCTATAGGACAGGAAGGGTTTTTACTGAAAAACTGTTAATAGCAGTCTAAGGTAATTTAATAGAGCATTGTCCAGAGGTCAGTCAGTAGAAAGGTACTAGCAAATGATACAGCAGATAGGAAGATAGAGACAGGTGGATGCAGAAATCAACTTTCTTTAAAAATTGGCTCCGAAGAAGTCATGATCTCAGCACAAATGAACTGCAGAAGTTATATGTGTAATCAAGTATTCAAGCAGGACATCCATTATTCAAGAATTGACAAATATATCTGAAAAATTAAATCTGATTTTTTTTTTCATTTATAAATTCGTTACAAAGACCTGTCTCCACAGCAAGATATTTTTTCTTTTCAAATCTAAATAACAGTTGGTAAATTAACATGTGAACTGGAAATAAGTTAATGAAAATTACCCAAGAGTTATCTTTACCTCAGTTAGAAATAATGCTTCTTTACAAAGCAAGATACAGAAAGTGCATTTAGAGAATATAAGAAGGCACTGTGAGGTGTTATAACATATGGCATGCCACTCACCAAAATAAAAACCATCACAGTCCATTTTTATCATCTAAATTGTACCATCTAAGTTTCAATACACACAGACAAAAGTTGTGGTTCCTTTTTTTTGTTAAGAAATGTCATCTATGTTAAAGTCCGGTGGTTTGGGGTATGGCCTTTGCAGAGCAGCTGAGGCTCTGTAAAGGGAGGCACCACAGACCACGGAGCCATTGTCCTGTACTCCTGAAGAACAGAGAGTTAAATACTAGATAAAAACCCAAGGAAGAGAGATTTGTATGACAAAGTACAGGGACCCTTGGAGCAAGATGTAGCAATACATACAGGCCAAGTAGATACTAGATATCAGCCACATTATTTGTGATTGCAACAATCATAAATAGGATAGGAGAAATGGTGAAATACATATATCTGTCTTTCTGATGCAGCATAAAACTGACATCTTGCCCATTTCTTGACATTAAAGATTTTTCTGCTAAGTCTGTGTTGTTGTTGTTTTCAGAGCAAAAGGGTTATTTTTCATGGTGCAAAATGGTAAATTTCAAGAAGTAACACTGCATTTCATAAACAGATATTTTAAGAGACATTGTCAACCAAATAATGCTTTATAAGGCACTAGAAATGATTCACTGCATGTCTGAAAAACAACTTCTATTCACTTTTAGCTTACTAAAATGTTACTTCTCGCTATGAAGTTGAGCGGCTGCAAATGTAGGTCAGGAATTCTTCGCCCTACTTTTTCCCTTCTTGTTCACATTTCTGACTGGACTAGTCTCCTTCCAATGGTTTAGGACTCTGCCGTGAGAAAGAGACTACAAAGATCAGCAGGGACAGGGTGAACAATAAAAAATTGGACCCTTCCTCCTTAAAGAAAATTATATTATTTTCTCTCAAAGACAGCAGATCTCTTCAAACTGAACTATCTCCTTCACTCTCACCCATTCTCTTGAGCTTATCTCGTACAAATCCCCAACATATTTGTATTTCCATACATATGTTTAGATGATGGGTCATAGGCAACTCAGTGAAATTCAGGTCCATGAAGATTATTTGGGACAACTGAAAGATCTAAGCTTTGATAATCAGTGGTGTGATGGTCTACAATTTCACTGAGGGAAGGGGATGAGAAATACCCAACATAAACAAAAGGAGTCAGAGTTGGTGGAAATAACAAGAGAGGGATCTGTGTCCTTTACAAGAGATTCACTTCTTGATCTGACAACTGAATGTTGATGTTTTGATGTTTCCTCTTCCTGATATGGAACCACAGAAGGTATGCCAGCCCCTGACAGCAGTATCTATGGCACTCCCCTCTGCTTGCTACCGTAACACATCCACCCAGCATGGCTCTGGGTACTGATGGACCATGGTAGGAAATTTCCACAGAAAGGACTGACCATTTACTTATTCTTTAATCCAGGAAACAGGATGCAAAGAGCTATTTCAAAACGAAGTGACGATTGAAAAGTTGAGCATTCAGAACTTGAGAATTTGCAGGTTTATTGTGATTTGTGCAGCCTAATCTCTCCTTGCTCTGACAGCTGTGATTGCACTATAATGGAAGATAAAATCCTAATTTCTTTTGCTGAAGGCATGGCTGAAATCATCCAGAGCAGATATGAGTTCCTCTGAAAGTGCCTTAAGTCTGCATAGGAAAAGTCTAATCTTGGTAAAACACCAGCCGTTTGCAAGAGAATTTAAATTATGCTGGAAATGCTTCACTGAAGGGAGGAAATGGTATCCTAGAACAGATAAGTTCTGACTTCATTAATACAATTGAACCTCTGCCTTGCAACAGAACTCCCATACAATGCTAAGCACAACATTTAAATCTGGCTTTAACTAATTGTTTACAAAAAGTATTTTTCATGTTATGGTTTTCAAATCACATTCAAAATTTTGTTTTGCAAAGCAATGAGCAAATAATACTGCTAACTAAACTAAAACTATCAGGCCAGTGTCCTCCATGGCACATACAAAGTAAGTGCAGATCCTCTGTGTGTCTGATATTTGAGATCACAGTTATGAAACTGGGTGAATCCTCACCTTATAGAATCGTTCTGAGAGTTAGTTTATTAGTGTTTGTGAGGTAGCAGCAACAGGAGTGAGAAGAATCATGAACAGACTGGTCAGAAAATTAGTACTTCTGTATTTAACCCAGAGTCGAAATCTTGCATGAGAAATAATGTAGAGAGTTCTACCTGGGTCAGATAAATGCACGGGCCTAATTACTGATCAGTGACTGAACACCAGCTTCCTCTCTGCTGGGGTGAGACAGGCCCACAGTGAGTGTAGTCAGTTTGTAATGCAAACCTCCATTTTGGTGTTCCCTAATTTTCTGCATTTTCTTGTGACATTTTCCTTTCTTTTGTGACACACTACTCATTGCCTGCTCACTGCTTCGGTTTTGCTAATGTGGGGCTAAGAAGTTTTTCAGTGTTTTCTCAATACAGTAAATATTATCAGAAACTTCTGTCAAATACTTAAAATCCTGGTGTTCTAAAGAGAATTACAGAATTGTTTTTAAAACGCTCTAAAAATCTGAAGTACAAAGTAGTTAAAATCCGTGTCAGAAAATTAAGAAGATTGCCTGAAGGGCTGTGCCCTGGATCTCTGATAGCAGAAATGAGTTCCAGACTGCTTCTCCACCTGTGTTAGTATTTTGTATGGAAAAATAAACTGCTTGCAAAAGTGTGTAGGGAAGCAGGAAATCTGGAGCCCAAAATATGGCAACGTACACAGACCCTTGCTTTATAATTGTGCGCACTGTAGACCATCTGTCTAGCAGTTAAATACACTCCCATTTAAATGAGCAAGTACATTTAATGGACAAAATATTAAGATCACTGAGGGGTGAAGTTTTTTATTTGCAGTGTGCAAATGCCAGAGTGGAACCACTTTTACATGCTCAATACTATACACCTTTAAAATAACTAAGAAAAATTACTACTTACCTGCTGCATACCAAAAACTTGCTCCTTTTAAGCGAATCATTACAGACTGGAATTGAAAGCCTGATGGTCTCATGGCCTCCATTCCAGAAGTATAAATCAGGCTGCAGCCCAGCTACTGCTGTTGTGAACTCTTTAAATACATAGAAACTGACAAATACTGGGAGGAATGGTTTAATGACTTTACTTGAAGTATTCATTGTCATTTCAATCATCTTTTAAACAAGACAGGACTGGAGAGATCTTTCCTAAACACCTTAACTAATAAGTTGTCAGTGTTTAAACAACAATTACTGTACAAAAATGAAAATTAGCTGATGTGATCAAGCCATATGGCTAATATAATTGATTTGTTCAAATTTTTAAAAATTATGAAAACAAAGCCAGAGCAGCAGCATAATGTAATTTACAAATTTAACTAGAGGTGATATGGTCTATTTAGTTCGACAACAAATAACGTCTTCCTGGTGTTTTAAATGAAGTAAAATGAGGGAGGGACGACGTTGGGTCCTAAATAGACCTGACCTGAAAAAAACGAATTTCAGAAGGCTCGGGCCAGCAAAGTCACTGTTAACCAGGGCAAGTGCTGCTAACTGAGGGGGCTGAGGAGAGACGGGGGTTTGGAGGAGCAGCCCGGGTGCCCCCGGGGCGGCGGCGGAGCCGGGGTCGGTGCCAGTCCCCGCCCGGCACAGCCGCCGCCCGGGCCGGGCCCCGCGGGTCCCCTCGGGTGCATCCCGGCTCTTCGAAAGCAGGCAGCTCCCGGAGGGGACGAAGCTGTGGTGACGAAAAGGTACCCAAAAGGCTCAGGATCAGGTTTCTGAGTGCTTTTCCAATACTCCTGAAGCTTGGATTCGATCCGTAATTTTTAAGACTCGCTCGTTGTCAAAGGGAACGGATGTTTCCTCTTTTGATTGACTCGCACTCAGCAAAACAGAGGGAAGCCATAATAAATCTGCACTGGAAAATGTATTCGTTTGTGTTTCTCTACCCTGAAGTTTTTCAGACCCTTCCTCAGTTACCTTAAGGATGTGTTTTTTCCTTTGCCTGATTACTGCTATGGGGAGGCTTCCCGATACTGTCTGAGAAAGGAAATTTTGTGTCCTGACTAGCAAAGGAATGGAAGTTTGGGAAAGGGCAAGCTTTGTTTTCCTGATAAGTGAAGCAGACTACAAAAGCCGTGTGTGGAGGAGTCCTGCTGGCTGGTGTGTGCTGTTGGGGGAGTTTTACCCCTCCCAGAAACACACCACAAGCACCCTAGAAATGCCTTTCCTCTATAGTAAATACCCCGAAACGATTTTATGCTTAGAATCAGCTTGATTATTTTCCCGTACAAAACTGCTCTGGTCCTGACGACCACCTCACTCTGGAGAGTAACGCCACGAGAAGTTGAGTGTAAAAGCCCCATTTACATAGCCTAGAAACTACAGACGCGGAGTGCTTAACTGAGCACTCCTCTGAAATTCTCTGCCGTCGCTAGTAAGTCAAAGTCTCATTAAGGTGCTCTGAATCGAGTTTTAATAATGTGTTAATAATCTCTTGCCACTGGTTAGAGGAGAAAGGCTTTGAAGCAGCTGGTGCGTTTGGAAGGAGGTCCATCCCCGCTGCCCGGGGCCGAGGGGCCGGGCAGGAGCGCTCCCGCGGGGCACGGCAGGGAGGCAGCTGCCCCCTTTGGCACCCCGGGCCCGCACGGTGCGGCCTGCTGTGCTACACCCCGGGAGGGAGCAGGGAGACTGATTGATTAAATGATTGATTGATTGATTGATTGATTATTAAAAAAAAAAAAAAAAAAAAAAAACTTCAAACCAGAATCTTTCCCTCACATAATTTTATAAGGAAAACAACTAATATGACGTTGGGTTGTTTTCTCCCCTGTCCTGAGAGTCCCTCCTGGTGAAAGCAGAAAGTGGGAGTGGGGCACCTGAGCCTCCCTTGTCCCAGCGGGTGCACCAGGCCTTGCCTGGAGCGGCACCACAGGCCCGCGGGACCGGAGGCCGGCGCTCATGAGAACCTGTGCGAGGACAAATCTTTAGCTGAAAAGATCATCCATGATTCATGATTTATCAGGAATTCAGCTTCACTCTCTCAGACACAGCAGGCCACACAAGGCCTTCAGAGATTGCTTTTCAACTTGCGATATTGACTTCCCTACTGCGTCTCCTTGGCTCGTTACTATTATCATCTGGGTTTAAATTTCTCTTTTTAAACAGTGTAATCTTTCTTCGGTTGTGCATCCTGGAGTTAAAAAACGGACATCATTTTCACATCAAAGAACTGTCAGTTCCCCTTATGAATTGCTGCCCCTCGCACCCTCTCTAAAACACTACCCTTGACACCCGAGCATGCGGAGCGCGGTAGAGATATATTGTTGTAATCACAGCCCTTATAATTGAGTGTTGTGCCGGAGAGCCGCAGCGCAAGGGGCCTCCTGGAAGCGGGGCGGAGTGGACAGCCGCGCTAGCCCAGCTCAGGGGCAGGGACACACGCCCACACAGCGTGCCGGGCTGCGGGTCCTCGGCGCTTCCATCCGGGAAGGGCGCTGCCGTCGACAATCGCCCGGCGGGTCCGAGGAGCCGGGCAAGGCCGCTGTGCGCGATGCCGAGAGAGCCCAGACCCAGCCGGGGCGGGCGTGGGACACCGCTCTCGGCTGCCGCCGCCTCCCTGGGGCTCCCCACGTCCTCCCTCGCCGCTGTCTGCCCGTTCCCGGAGGGCTCTGCTCGACCCAAGCCTCTGCCCTGCTCCGGTCGGGCTCCCCGGGCCGGTCCCCAGCAGGTGCGGGGCGCGTCGAGGTGTTGAGGCCGAGCCGCTGCTCCCCCGGGACCACCGGGGTCCGTCTCAGCCGTGTCTCCGCTCAGACCGAAGCTTTGCAAAGTTTCTCCCCGACACATTCCCCCGCCCGCGAGCGTGGGGAGCCGGCTGGAGCCGCGGTGCATCCTGCAGCGCTCCCTGCTCCCGCCCGCTCCCTCCGCCTCGGCCCGGCTTCCCCTCTCCGGTCGGCGGGACCGGGGCAGAACTGCGGCTCCTGGCCCCTCCCGGATGCTGCTGTTCCAGGGCTAGAGGGGCTGGGGACGTGCGCAGCGCTCACCCGGGCTTTGGCGTTTCCCCTGGCCGAGCCGCAGCGCTCGGTTTGGTCACCGGGAGCCGTGGAGCCGGTGCCAGAGGAGAGAGAGAGCTGGGAAGGAAGCGGTCCTGCCTGGAAGGGGGACCAGGCAGCGCACAAAGGGGAGCTGCAGTTTCCTGCCCGGTCTCGTACGGAAATCAACCCAAATCATTAAATATATATATACTTTCTTGTCATGGAAAAGGAGAATCATATCTGGCTTTGTCATTTGGTGGGGATTAATTAACACGAAATGGCTTCACCAGATGACTGAGCGAGAAGACCCCTTTCCATTCACCCTTGAGCTCCACGTCCAAGGCAGGGAGTCAGAAGCCGTATCCGTCCCGTGTCCCCGCCTCCCGGGACTCCCCTCCGGGCTGCCATCCGCTGCCCAGGACCCCAGCCCACTGCCAGGGCGCGGCGGCACAGGGCCAGCCTCGGGCGGGGGATTTTTAAGGGTGAACCCTGCACTCGCAATGTTGTTCCGCCGAGGCCTTGCTGGC